>JANJGK010000008.1:66832374-66849874 GCA_039081455.1 Macrobrachium rosenbergii
CTGTGGTTACTGTCCCTTTTATCCAGGTATTACTGTGTTGTCTGTCCCCTTTAACCAGGTATTATTATGTTGTTTGTCCCATTTAACCAGGTAGTACTGTACTGCCTGTCCTTATTATCCATTTATTACTGTGGTGACTGTCCCTTTTATCCAGGTATTACTATGTTATCTGCCCCCTTTAACCAAATATTACTATGCTGTCTGTCCCCTTCAAGCAGGTATTACTGTACTGTGTCCCTTTTATCCAGGTATTACTGTACTGCCTGTCCCCTTTATCCATGTATTACTGTGGTGACCATCCCTTTTATTCAGATATTACTGTAGTGACCACCCCTTTTATCTAGATATTACTGTGGTGACTTTCCCTTTTGTCCAGGTATTACTATGCTATTTGTCCCCTTTATCCAAATATTACTGTGCTGTCTGTCACCTTTAACCAGGTATTACTATACTATCTGTCCCCTTTATCCAGGTATTACTGTGGTGACTGTAACTTTTATCCAGGTATCACTGCGCTGTTTGTCACCTTTAACCAGCTATTACTGTGTTGTCTGTCCTTTTTATTCACATATCACTTTGGTGACTGTCCCTTTTATCCAGGTATTGCTATGGATACTGAAATGCATTTTCAATAGTATATATATTTCTGTGGACTCAAGTACATGAAATGAGGTATGATAAACCTGTAGAGTTAATTTACTACATAAGTTACAAAGGGATAGGGGAGGGGGAACAGGGTTGGGGTACGGGTTTGAAACTTGACCTATTATCTAAGTTGGGTCAAATAATGGCCATGTGCCAAATTTGGCTAGATCAGTCAAGCAGTTAAGATATCTTTCTCACATATATACAAACAAACATACAGACATAAAAATATTCACTTTTATATATAAGATATATATACTGTATATATATATATATGTGTGTATATATATACTGTATATATATATATATATATATATATATATATATATATATATATATATATATATATATATATATATATATATATATATATATATATATAATATATTAGCTGACCAACCCTGCAATGCTTGGGAAAGCTCTGACTGGCAGGGCAGTCTATGTGTAGGGGGACAGAAAATGAAAAGGGAAGGGGGAGGTAAGAAGGATGGGGGAGGATGGAGAGAAGGGAGAAGAGGATGACTGTGTTGAAAGTCTGACTGATAGTTCTACTTTTCCACATGAACATTCACCCTTCGAACAGTCGTGGGTGAACTGACTGTTATTACTGTAGTGACTGTCCCTGTAACCCAGGTATTACTGTGCTGTCTGTTCCTTTTATGCAGGTATTACTGTGATGGCTGTTCCTTTTATCCAGATATTACTATGGTGACTGTCCCTTTTATCTAGGTATTACTGTGGCGACTGTCCCTTTTATCCAGGTATTACTGTGGTAACTTTCCCTATTATCCCCAGGTATAACTATGCTGTCTGTCCCCTTTAACCAGGCATGCTGTACTGTCTGTCCCCTTTAACCAGGTATTACTGTACTGTCTGTCTCTTTTATCCAGGTATTACTGTGATGACTGTCCATTTTATCCAGGTATTACTGTCCTGTCTGTCCCTTTTATCCATGTATTACTGTGGTGACTGTCCCTTTTATCTAGGTATTACTGTGGTGACTGTCCCTTTTATCTAGGTATTACTGTACTGTCTGTCCCTTTTATCCAGGTATTACTGTGGTAACTGTCCCTTTTATCCAGGTACTACTATGCTGTCTGTCCCTTTTAACCAGGTATTACTATACTGTATGTCGCCTTTAACTAGGCATCACTGTGCTGTTTGTCCTTTTTTTATCCAGGAACTACTGTGGTGTCTGTCCTTTTTATCCAGTTATTACTGTGCTGTCTGTCCCCATTATCCAGGTATTACTGTTGCGACTCTCACTTTTATCCAGGCATTACTGTGCTGTCTGTCACCATTAACCAGGTATTACTGAGCTGTCTGTCACCATTAACCAGGTATTACTGTGCTGTCTGTCCCTTTTATCCAGGTATTACTGAGGTGACTGTCCTTTTTATCTTGTTATTAATGTGGTGACTGTCCCTTTGATCCAAATATTGCCGTGCTGTCTGTCCTTTTTGTCCAGGTATTACTGTGTTGACTGAAAAGCATTTTTAATTATATATTTTTATGGTTCTGAGTACATGAAGTGAGGTATGATAAACCTGTAGAGTTTATTTACCACGTAATTCACAAAGGGAAGAGGGATTGGGGGTACGGGAAGGGGGCGGAGGTACAGGTTTGAAACCTACCCTGTTAACTAAGTTGGTTCAAATGATGGCCACATGCCAGTTTTGTCGATTGGTGAAACGGTTCGGATTGTCATAGTGCACAAATAAACACACACACACGTTATATATATATATATATATATATATATATATATATATATATGTATATATATATATATATATATATATATATATATATATATATATATATATATATAAAATATAAATATAAATATATATATATATATATATATATATATATATATATATATATATATATATATATATATATATATATATGAATATAAGAAGGCCCATAAAACACTATTTAAACGTTGAAACCATATATTTCGGGCACTAGCTTCTGTGCTCCTGTTCACTGGTAGAATATGGACAGGTGGAAAGTTACAATGGTATATATACAAAAACATAAAGGTGTGGCCCTAGGCCTCCGATGTTATGGAGGTGGCGTTTCTTAAGGAGGAGAATGACCAAATTCCCTAGTGGTTTTTGGCCTCATTAGCTCCCGTTTGGCGATGGATCTGGCGGTCGCGTTTCTTGGGTCATCTTCTTCAGGAGGGGTTTCAGGATTAAGGTGTCGATGTCATCCGATTTCCATTGTCCTCCTGACAGGTTCATATTGTTGGTTTGATTGATGATAGCAGATTCCAGCATCCTTCTTTTGTACGGACAGCTACTTTTGAAAACCAACTCCGCCCCACTCCAGTTAATGACATACCCTGTATTTCTGATATGTAGGAAAATTCCCGAACTCTCCGAAGCGTAACGTACTGATCTTTTGTGCTCTGTTATTCTTTGCGAGAGCGATCTACCTGTCTCGCCTACATAGATGTCCTGACAATTACTACACGGTATCTTGTAAACTCCGGCTTCTTCCCTTTTGTTATTTAAGTATACGTTAACGAGCGAACTCCCGATGGATTTGGGATAATGGAAAATGAAAGGATTGTTAGGCCTGAGTTGTTCGGAGGCCTTTTGGATGTTTTCATTGTACGGAAGCATTATTTTGTTGTTGAAATCTATTTGTCTGTTGTGAGTGGGACCTCTATAGTATATTTTATTCGCTTTGTTAATAGCCCTCTCGATAATGTGTGGTGGATATAGCAGTTGCGTTAGGTGTTGGCGGATCATGTTAAATTCTTTATCCAGATACTCATTTGAACATATCCTAAGTCCTCTGAGGAATAAGTTGCACCCTACCATGATTTTTACGGAGACGTCGTGGTAGCTTAAGAAATGAATGTAGGAGACAGCGAAGGTGGGTTTTCTATATACTGTAAATGCATACCTGTTCTGTTTTCTAATGATCAGTACATCTAGGAACGGCAGTTTTCCGTCCTTTTCCCATTCTGTTTTAAATTTTATGGTCGGAACTAGCGAATTTAGCCTATTAAAAAATTCATTAAAGTCCCCCCAGCTATTGTCCCAGAAAGTAAAGATATCATCTACGTATCTAAGCCAGATCATATTATGGGGTTTGATAGACGACAAAAGTTCTGTTTCGAAATATTCTATGTACAAGTTTGCTAGAAGGGGTGATAGGGGACTTCCCATGCTACAGCCAAATTTTTGTTTGTAAAAATTACCATTGAAAGAAAACACGTTGTTAGTTACACAGAGGTTGATAAGTTTTAAAGTTTTATCTATGCCAAGAGGAAAATGGCATAGATAAAACTTTAAAACTTATCAACCTCTGTGTAACTAACAACGTGTTTTCTTTCAATGGTAATTTTTACAAACAAAAATTTGGCTGTAGCATGGGAAGTCCCCTATCACCCCTTCTAGCAAACTTGTACATGGAATATTTCGAAACAGAACTTTTGTCGTCTATCAAACCCCATAATATGATCTGGCTTAGATACATAGATGATATCTTTACTTTCTGGGACAATAGCTGGGGGGACTTTAATGAATTTTTTAATAGGCTAAATTCGCTAGTTCCGACCATAAAATTTAAAACAGAATGGGAAAAGGACGGAAAACTGCCGTTCCTAGATGTACTGATCATAAGAAAACAGAACAGGTATGCATTTACAGTATATAGAAAACCCACCTTCGCTGTCTCCTACATTCATTTCTTAAGCTACCACGACGTCTCCGTAAAAATCATGGTAGGGTGCAACTTATTCCTCAGAGGACTTAGGATATGTTCAAATGAGTACCTGGATAAAGAATTTAACACGATCTGCCAACACCTAACGCAACTGCTGTATCCACCACACATTATCGAGAGGGCTATTAACAAAGCGAATAAAATATACTATAGAGGTCCCACTCACAACAGACATATAGATTTCAACAACAAAATAAAGCTTCCGTACAATGAAAACATCCAAAAGGCCTCCGAACAACTCAGGCCTAACAATCCTTTCATTTTCCATTATCTCAAATCCATCGGGAGTTCGCTCGTTAACGTATACTTAAATAACAAAAGGGAAGAAGCCGGAGTTTACAAGATACCGTGTAGTAATTGTCAGGACATCTACGTAGGCGAGACAGGTAGATAGCTCTCGCAAAGAATAACAGAGCACAAAAGATCAGTACATTACGCTTCGGAGAGTTCGGGAATTTTCCTACATATCAGAAATACAGGGCATGTCATTAACTGGAGTGGGGCGGAGTTGGTTTTCAAAAGTAGCTGTCCGTACAAAAGAAGGATGCTGGAATCTGCTATTATCAGTCAAACCAACAATATGAACCTGTCAGGAGGACATTGGAAATCGGATGACATCGACACCTTAATCCTCAAACCCCTCCTGAAGAAGATGACCCAAGAAACGCGACCGCCAGATCCATCGCCAAACGGGAGCTAATGAGGCCAAAAACCACTAGGGAATTTGGTCATTCTCCTCCTTCTTAAGAAACGCCACCTCCATAACATCGGAGGCCTAGGGCCACACCTTTATGTTTTTGTATATATACCATTGTAACTTTCCACCTGTCCATATTCTACCAGTGAACAGGGGCACAGAAGCTAGTGCCCGAAATATATGGTTTCAACGTTTAAATAGTGTTTTATGGGCCTTCTTATATTCATATTACACTGTAGTATTACAGGAAAAGACATTCATATATATATATATATATATATATATATATATATATATATATATATATATATATATATATATATATATATATATATATATATATATATATATATATATATATATATATATATAATATTTTGGAGGGTGCTGGAGTTTACTTTATTGTGATTAATAGTACCTTGCAATAAAAACCTATATATACTGTAACAAAAAAAGGAACAAATAATAATTGGTATGTCGTCAGATGAGAAATGTGCTTCTTATCACTTACTTTATTTACAAGCACATTGCTAAGTCAAAGGTGACAGATCTCACTGAAATGTGAATGTACCATTCGCTAAATTGGAAATTAGTACCCTCAGTAATTTCGAGATGTACATAAATGTACCATGTATAAGAGGTCTTTAAAGTTTGTTTAATAATACAATTATATCAGCTGGGCAGGGCGAACTCTCTTGGCAAATCGGGAACACATGAGAAACATCTTCTTGGTAAATAATTTCATATGAGACTACTAATAAGGTAATATCTCTCTTTGGACGAGCTAATGCAGAAGTCAAATGGACTGCATTACTCTAATCACTTCTCACAATGGAATGGCGTTACTCTATACACTTCTAACAAGGAACATACGCTGGTACTGATAAATACTTTGTTGCAAAGTCAGTGGAAAAGGAAGTGAACTAAATTATGAATTCTGAGAGAGATGCGGAGTTAGAGAAAAATTTACACTGGCTTAGAACTAACTCTCGAATCACAGGACATACCATACTCTGCTTCCTTGGGATGCTTTTATAGAAGATTCTCCAGGTACCGTAGCTCTTAACTACCTGGTGACTATATCTGGTTCAAAAGTTAAAGCTCTCCAAGTGTATGACATGAGGGCCTGCGAGGCTCAAGGGTCCAATGTCCCAGCTGGCTGAGAGACTGAGAGGGAATTTGATCTCCTGAAGGGAGATTAAATGAGGGTTCAGGCTCTGGCTCTGTGGAAGGCCCAGGTCTTGGCTGGCTCTTCTTCTGGCCAAAGAGTACTGATCCTTCTGAAATCTGGTTGTTCTGGCTCTGTCACTGATGTTTTGTCAGGCCAACGCATACTGTCCCAGCTGGAATCTATTCCATACAGCTATAAGGCAGGTGCAGACTGTGGCATTGTCTTAGGCTCCGGCATGTCAAACAAGCTGCCTATGCCTAGGGTATCAGCAGAGCATCTGGGGTAGGGGCTAGGTTGGGCTCAGGAAAGAGGCGAGACTCAAGGGCCTGTCTTATGAGTGGCTCATAGTCTTCAGGAAGGATATCCTCTACCCCAAAGGCACTAATTCTACTTTGTTGGGGTGTGATCACCCTCAATAGGTCACCGGGGAGTTGAGCCTTCCTTCCATCTTTACTCTCATACATTATGGTTCTCTTAGGGTGGATGCGGACCTGAGTCGGTACCTGGTCTTCCTGTATTAGAGACAATGTGTTTGGGGGTCATGGCATGCAAAGACCTGTAGACCTTTATCATAACCTCTGGGAGATGCCACAATGATAGGCCCCTCAACTGGAGGTCCTAGTGAATGGGCTCCCTCTTTGGATGGGGACCAGGGGTTCCTGTTAAGCCAACCACACACTCACCATTTTATACGGGCTCGTAACGGCACTCCAGTATGTCCTGCCATCTGTTCTATTTGCGTATAGGCAGCAATTGCCTCCTCGTAGGTGGACATTTTGGCAGAGTTGCTATAGGTTGAATATGTCAACTACTCTAGTTGATTTGTTATGGTTGAGCTAGCAGTACAAAAGTGGCACTGTATTGAAAGGCATTGCCTTTAGGCTGTGCAGTATAGGCACATGTAAATGAATAATAATTAGCCATGCAAACAGTTGCACGGAATGGAAATGGCACTCTGAACTAGGCAGAGTATAATGCCAAACAAAATACTAAAGTGGGCCGCTACAAGGCTCCAACTGCAATAAGAGTGCCCCTATGGCAAGGAAGACACTAATAAAACTTGAGGTTTAACACAAGTCACAGCCCACGCATTTTATAATGCATGGGTCAAAGCCTACAAATTCAAAGGTATAATTATTTGAATTTGCTTAACTTGCCAAAGATATAGTGGTAACAGGAGTAGAGGTGGGATTATTCCACCGAAAATAAAATAGTACATATGTGAAAATCTGACATTCACTAAAAAATATCCTGGAAAAAATGGAGCAATTCCCACCTAGTGTCTACTTTTGGTTGCAGAATAACATGCATGTGCAAATCTAGTACTGCTACTGAGATACCCTAGCTCCCACTGGTGTCCGGCTATGGGGCAACAGATCACAACGCACTTATGGGTTTGAAATAAGGGGTGCTTAACTCACCCATGGACGCAATGGTAACACATGGAGCAAAAATGGAACACAAAAATATAATATTAGCACAATAAGTGCATTAATAAGCACAGGCTATGAATGGGTTTGTAAATCTCCCCATTGGGTATATATAAAACTAGAAATCCCTGTACAATACTGCGTAGAACATTAAAATAATTACATTCACTTCTCCAAAGCATAGTGGAAATTAACACATCGCGGGGACAGTAGCGATAATTACATTTTCTTGTCGAAAGGCTTAGCGGAAACCCAGCGCTTGCAAAGACAGTCACTTTAACAAAAGGACGTGATTCCGGAAATTAATATCTGACAGGTATATTCAAGGGTTGTAAATTCGAATGACTTGATTATTATAAAAGGGCAATGGTTGTATTTATTCAACTCATACACCAAGGTTAATTATCATGTTCCTACAATATGGGTTACAAGGAAAACTTAAGAAAAAACTCTCTCTCGAATGAAATAAACAGAATGTAGCTTAAGAATGCATAGTAAAAGGTAAGAGCAGAGCTAATAAAATACTAAACTTACGTTACAATGAACGATATGGGCTTTACAATGAACGATAAGGCAGTGATCAATTACCTCTAAAGGAAGAGATACTTATGTTTGCGTTTACTTCAAATGCAAAAATCATAACAATAATAAAGATGTGTACTTTTCACTAATTGGTAAGAATCATAAAAAATGAACTCTCTAACAGTGATATCAAAACTTGTGCAAATAATAAACAGTGCGTGTTGTGGTATGAATGAAATGGCAACTCATCAACGCGTCGGCAAATGGCAGTTCAAGGCCGCGACTACAAGTGATTTGTTTGTAAAAAAATGCGGGTACATGACGGCCGTCATGTTATGACAGGAGACTAATCACATGCGACAGTGGCGTTACAAACAGTGCTAATAAACGACCGGGTTGTAACGGCCACACAAATACGGGTTCTCGCTAATTTACAAGATCCAAAGAAATTCATGAATTTTCTCCGATGGAATGAAACAGGAATATGCATAGAAATGAATTACAGCTTGAAATTACGAATCCTTACTATTATTATTATTTTTATTAAACAAAGCTGAGATGACAGATGGATGTGTGTTGGTGGGGGGAAGAGTCTGTGGTGTCTGATTCGCTCGGTGGAGCAGTTGGTGGGTGAAGGCAGAGAGGGGAGCGGTTGCCAACACAGTAAATAAAAACGTGAATTTTTCAATTTCACACAGAGAGAAACATGTATTAATGTAGTTTGATTCAGAATAAATTTAGAGATTATCAGAAACAGAGACTTTGAAATGAGTATTCATTTAATTTTGACAACTTCACAATATATATACGTCATAAATTGGACGCGGTTACGCCAATTTCCTTCTTAAGAGAAAGTTTCAGAAATTATCATTAAGGCTGCAACTGGCTATGAAGAGCCGTAAGGGACGAATATTTATTTTCAGAAAGGAGACTCTTTAGTTCCTTCTTTATTTTATTCTTTCAAGAAGCAAAAAGGTAGGAAGTAAGAAGGGTCTCTTTAAAATTGATGGCTCCTGTGAAGCAAAATTCCTATAGACGGAAAAGCTTTGGGTTAAAAGGCTAAGAAAGATCCTGTGAGCACTTAAAATCACAGATAGATTTGACCTCCTACCCCACCCCCCAAAAATTTATTAATAAATGTTAAAAATAGAAAAATATTAGCAAATATTATGTAAACTGTGCTTATTGTTAAAAAATGAGAAGCACACACACACATATACATATGTATATATATATATATATATATATATATATATATATATATATATATATATATATATATATATATATATATATATATATATATATAGATATATATGTATGTATGTATATATGTATGTATATATATATATATATATATATATATATATATATATATATATATATATATATATATATATATATATATATATATATATATATATATATATATATATATATATATATATATATATGTATATATATATATATATATATATATATATATATATATATATATATATATATATATATATATATATATATATATATATATCTATATATATGTATATATATATATATATATATATATATATATATATATATATATATATATATATATATATATATATATATATATATATATATATATATGTATATGTATATATACATATATATATATGTATGTATATATATATATATATATATATATATATATATATATATATATATATATATATATATATATATATATATATATATATATATATATATATACTATATATATATATATATATATATATATATATGTATATATATATATATATATATATATATATATATATATATATATATATATATATATATATATATATATATATATATATATATATAAATGTATATATATTGTTACAGACTAGACTTGGTTGATAAGAATTTACACACAAAATTATAATTGATGCTGCCACAAAACCAAGGGAGTCCAGTTTGTAAACAAAAGGGGATTCAATGGAAGACTTACCTCAGAATTTTCCTGGAGTTATACATTTAAGGTGGAAGTTCGCCATATTGGAATTTAGAATTCTTTTGCCTATTTACAGTGATTTATTTATAGAAACTTAGCAAATCAACATTAGCAATTCAACATTTAGACACCATACAACATAATCACTGAGGGGCAGATTCAGAATAGGGCACAGTAAATAACGACATGAATTGGCAACAAGCAAGTGGATAAAAATGGGGCCAGTCTGCAATAATCAGTTCAATGATAATAATCACATTCAGTCTGCCCTGATTACGTGAAATAGTAATGCATATGATGGTGTTCCAGGATGGAGGGATACTTCATACGAACAGTTGGCCACAACGGAAACTTTTCCAAACTACGACCAGGAATTAATTAAATTTGGGTGCCAGGCGAGGTATGGAAGCATGGGATTTCGATCGTGCCACGTGTCTCCTCCTGAAAGAGACATTTT
This sequence comes from Macrobrachium rosenbergii, assembly GCA_039081455.1. Taxonomy (NCBI): domain Eukaryota; kingdom Metazoa; phylum Arthropoda; class Malacostraca; order Decapoda; family Palaemonidae; genus Macrobrachium; species Macrobrachium rosenbergii. The sequence goes on from JANJGK010000008.1 coordinate 66,843,046, forward strand.
GCGTTAGCCCTGCTCAACTAAGGGAAATGGAATCTTCCTACAGAAGATTACCCAACACGTTCTTAAATACAACACATATCGTAGCCTAGAAGGTGCTTTTAATGAAAGCACATAAAAATGATCTGAGAATCAGAGCAGCGTGTGCGTTAACAATGAACACGTAATTATACGTGCCCAAAGTTAACTTACGCTATTACCACTTAACTTAAATAACTTAAATAGCCCTTAGATTGCACTGGTGAAGGGATAAATGATTGTTATTTCGGGATCTTTACTTGAATTCAAAGTGTATAAATGGCAAGGCAGGGGATACAGGCAAGATTCTGACAAAGGGAAGATTGTTTCATAGAGGAAGAGGTTAAAAGTTTAAAAGTAATGGAAATTAAGGAGCTAAGTACAAGGGACAGGGCTGGCTATTTGACTACTCGCAAACGTACGAACCTTTTATGATTGTTATAGGCGCCTACAATCATTCCAGGTCCCTTGTTTGAGGACAGTCTGGCCAGTGAAGATGGAGGAAACCCGCAGCGCGTCCGCTACAGATGAGGTCAGATGCAAGTCTCTGCCCTTCCCAATCACTACATGTCTCCCCCATCGCATGATGGGGGGAAAGGGGGGAAAGGGGGTTTTGGTATTGTCCTTCTGGATTGTGCGATGTTGGGGGGTAGGTGAGGAGTACCGACGTCTAACTAACGGCTGTTTACTGGTTCAAAATACGCTTTTTTCTCCATCACCCGCTAAATTTCCTAACCCGACAGGCCAAGGAATGCTAAATGATTTCACAATTAAATGATTCCTGGAACGGTAAAAGGATGAAGGGATGAATATCCTTAACAGGTCCCCCTTTAAAAAAGGCCCTTCACACCCTTTCGGGTGTGAGGGTCTTAGCTAATTCCTCCCGACCGGCCCGTGACCCTACATAAGGTGGACTGTGGCTCTGCACATCTAAAGGAACCTACCTAACTGCTAAGAGGGGTTCTGAATTGGCTAATTTACAGGCCTAACCTAACTAAGGATATAGATACTTCTACTAACTAGCTAGGATGACGGGGTAAATCTACGCCTAGACAAATGCACACTGTAAACACTTAACCTAACCTAACCTACTATCCCTACGACTCTGGCACTGCACGAACTTGCACTAAAGAGTGGCACGCACTGAGTTATGATCGGCATTACGTTTTATGACTAACATGCAACAAATTGAACTTGCCTAACCTGAAGGCTAATTCACAATGTATGGTTAAGTAAAATATCAGTTTGAGTCTGGAGTGGGTTGGAAGGAGGTTAGTTGGAAAAGGGTTAGTATTATAAAGGCCTAAGTGGTTAACGGTTAATGCTCCCGGCTCAGAGGTCACACAGGCTACCCTCTCTGGGCAGGTGCCAGGATCGCTCTGAGATGGAAGCGGCACTGTGCCAATGGGCACGAGTGCCAAGAGAGCTTATGGCTCTGACTCACGAGGTAAATTTCTTCCACCCCCTCTTCTTCTTCGGGGGCCTCCAGGGTCTGGCTAGGCCATTCCTAGGGGGAGATGAGGGTACTGACTCTGAAGAAAGGCCAGGAGTGCCGTCAGGAGCAGGATCAGGGGCAGCCTCAAGGGCTACGGGCTGGCCTCCTACTTCGGCTGCTGCGACAACCGTCATGGGAAGGGAACCAGAGTCTGCGTCCTGGCCGGACAGTTCCTGGTCAACCAGAAAAGAGGTAACATCCAGGCTTGCCAGAGGGTCTTCCTCAGCAGGTGGAAGAGTGTGGGAAGAAGAAACATCAGGGGTCAGAGGTTCGCCCTGTGCGATGATCACAGTGGTGAGATTTGGGGGATCTCCTGTAGGAGGATCCAAGTTATGTTCGGGGCCCGGCACTGGCACTGACTCAGGGCCCGGCTCAGGAAGTGCGCTTGGCACTGACCAGTGCTGGCAAGGGGCACTGGCAGTGAATTAATGTCAGACAAAGCTGAAGGGGGACCCGGGGGATCGAGACCCCTCAGAGTCCCTGGCATGAGGTTGGACAGCGATTCCTGTCTTAATGGGAGGACTGGGCCTCTTAGTTTAGTGGAGTTGGCAGCTGTGGCTAGCCTACTGGGGCACTTTGCCCATCTCTCAGAGTGGCCCCTTATGTTGCAGGGCCTGCAGCGGTAATTTGTTCACTCCCTTTGGAATGAGGGAGTGATTCTTGGGTGGCTGTCCGGTCGCAAGACCCACGGACTAGGCCTAGACTGTGGTTGATTAGTATAGGCTGGCGGGGGCACAGCTGTCACGAGGGCTGTGTCCCTATCTGAAGATGTGGTGCTGGAGGTGCTGGCGGAAGCAGTCAGGCAACAGAGTGGTGTGGGGGTGGGACATCCCCAGAGGATGTCTCGACCAAGCAGGAACTCCACTCCGTGCCTAATACGCTTGACAATACCAAGACAATGCACCTTATCGCTCCAAGGGGTAATCACCCTGAGCTCGACTGTGGGGACGGTCAGGGACTGTTCGTCCACCCAGGTCACGGTCCACTTGGTGTGCTCCTCTACTGTGGCACTGGCGGGCACCTGGGCCCGATCGATCAGACTAATGTCTGAGCCAGTGTCGGCAGTAGTTGGCAGGTGCACTGGGGGGCTGGAACCGTCCAGAGAAGCCACTGAGACGGACTGTGTCCAGACCCTCTCAGGGTGAGTTCTCTCCGGCGGCTCAGCTAAGGAGTCACCAAATACAACCACAGCAGGGCTAGCAAATACAACCACAACAGGGTTAACAAATATGACGACAACAGGGTCAACAAATACAAAAACAATAGGGCTAACAAATACAATCATTAACCCTCAACAGGGCTAACAAATACAGCCACCGCAGGGTTAACAACCTCAATGACCACAACAGGGCTAACAAATACGACCACAACAGGGCCAACAAATACAACCACAAGAGGACTAACAACAATAATTAAATCTTAACAGGGATAACAAATGCAACCACCACAGGGTTAAAAACCTTAATAACCACAACAGGGCCAACAAATACGACCACAACAGGGCCAACTGATACAACCACAACAGGGCTAACAAATACAATAATTAACTCTCAACAGGGCTAACAAATACAACCACCACAGGGTTAACAACCTCAATAACCACAACAGGATTTACAAATACGATCACAACAGGGCCAACAAATACAACCACAACAGGGCTAACATAAACAATAATTAAATCTCATGAGGGCTAACAAATACAACCACCACAGGATTAACAGCCTTAAAAACCACAACATGGTTACCAACCTCAATAGCCACAACAGGGTCAACAAACGTAACCACAACATGGCTAACAAATGTAACCATGACAGGGCTAACAAACATAACCACAACAGGACTAACAAATACAACCATAATCGCCAACAACGCAGAGATGAACTTCCGAAACATGCGAGTCTACAATATTCGGACAAAGTCCCACACACAGATGAGTTGAACTTCCAAAGCATGAGAGGCTGCAATATCAGGATGAGGTCACACACAGAGATGAGTTGAACTTCCCAAACATGCAAGGCTGCAATACTCTGACAAGGAAAGACAAACAGATGAGTTGAACTTCCGAAATATGCGAGGCTGCAATATTCGGACAAGGTCACACACACAGATGAGTTGAACTTCCAAAACATGCGAGGCTGCAACACTTGAATGAGGTCAGACACACAGATAAGTTGAGCATCCAAAACATGTGAGGCTGCAATACTTGAATGAGGTCAGACACACAGATGAGTTGAACTTCCAAAACATGCGAGGCTGCAATATTAGGACGAGGTCAGACACACAGATGAAGTGGCACCCAAGGACGAGGTCACTCCCAAGGACGAGGTTGCACTCCAGAACGAGGTCTTACACACAGATCACAAGGTCGTACACAGAAGAGGCCATACACACAGACGATGAGGTTGTATGGAGACGACGAAGTATGCCACCCCAAATGGACTCACAGGCAACTAACCATACCTGATGCCGCTTCAGCACCAACTCTCTGCTACTCTACTGACATCTCAGGTAACCATACCTGATGCTGACACCCAACTTACTCCCAACTGACTCATTGCTGCCAAGTTACTGACTGCTCTGCTACATGCTTACTGACTGAAGAAGTCAAGCACTGTCTGAAGGAGTCAACACCCCTAAAAAAAAAAAAAAAAAACTAAACAAGAGAACAGGTGAACCAGTCAACACACACACACACATACACACACACACACACACACACACACACACACATATATATATATATATATATATATATATATATATATATATATATATATATATATATATATATATATATATAGATATACTCCTCGCCCTGTTTTGTTGAGAAGACAATCTGAGCTAAGGTGACAAGCCCTTTGCTAATCCATATTTCCAATTAAACTGGACAATAAATTTGACATGGTCGAAAGTACCCTTCATTTTCCTCCTCCTATGCCTCGCTAAAACGTCATTCTAGCTTGAACTTTCTGATCTCTAGCCGAAGATCTTCTATTACATATTAATGCCTTCACCCTGCGAAACAGAGAAGCAGAGCTTAAGGACTTCACACACCAGTGAAAGTCCCCACACTTGATATGCCCCAGGCACTGAAAGCTGGTTGGTACAGGAGGGCATATTTCTACTTCTGACTGATTTTATTAAGTTCCTCGTTGGATCGGTGGGTACCGTTCTCAGCCAGGACTCTGCTGGCCCTGCGTTCGATTCTCCGACCGGCCAGTGAAGAATTAAAGGAATTTATTTCTGGTGAAAGAAATTTATTTCTCGCTATAATGTGGTTCGGATTCCACAATAAGCTGTAGGTCCCGTTGCTAGGTAACCAATTGGTTCTTAGCCACGTAAAATAAATCTAATCCCTAGGAGAGTTGTTGATCAGCTCAGTGGTCTGGTTAAACTAAGATATACTTTTTCATCACAGAACATAATTCCTGGATATTCAAAATTTCTGCACTAATGTAAAACATGGTCCTTCAATGAAATGTTCACACTCTAGATATTCTTGATAACAGCATGATTTCCTTTTCTCTGCTGATTTTCATTCTGCTGTTTGTGAGGGTGTTGTTCCATTCTTCTAGTTTACTTTTTAGGTCCTACCTTGTTCCTGCTATCATTGCGTTGGCATTTGTATACATTAGATCAATGACTTTCTCTTCATTAGGGTTTTTCTCTCTCACACACTTATCCAAGAACAGAATGAACAATAATGGTGAGAGGGCACTGCCTTACCTGACTCCCAATTTGACATCAAACTAATCATCATTTTCAGTGAGGGTCTTCACTCTACATTTAGTATTATGGTATGTGTTGAAAATTGTTCTCTTAAGTTTCTCTGGGATCCCAAAGTATTCATTGTTCATTGAATACCATATTTTGTGCCTGGGTACACAATCAAAGGCTTTATCTAAGTCTAGAAAAACAATATATTTATCATCTTTTCACTCCCAGCTTTTTTTAAAAAGCATTTTCAAGAACCACTCTGCCATTCGTCCAGTTTTGATTTAATATACCCTCTCATCCTCCCTTCTAGAACTCTCTCGTGCACCTTGAAAACATATGACATGAGATAAATACCTCTATAGTTTGAACAATCAATTTTATCACCTTTCTTATACTGTAGATGGGGCACATCAGATCCTTATTCCAGTCATCAGGTACAGTTTGGCCCTCCCAAAGCATAGCTAGCAGTACTAAAAACCAGGCATTTCCCTCATTGCCAATACACTTCAGTAGCTCTGCAGGAATCTGATCCACACCAGGAGCTATGCCATTTCTCATTTTTAATTTCCTCTTCTAGCTCTCTCATTGACAGGTCAAGTTCTGTGCTGGCTTCGGTACAGAATTCAATAGTTATTTCTTCATTCAGATCACAACTGGGTATTTTTCTAACCTAATGCTATTTCTCTTGTTCCTGTCAACAGTGTTCCATCATTTGGGTGTTTTATTGAGTAAGTATGGGGGCGGGGTCCTTTTCTGTAGTTATTGGCAGTGTTTGTATATAAGTTTTCTGGTACCTTTCAGATCATTTTCCAGATACCCTCCAATTTTTATTCAACTTTGTATTTTCGAAGTCGCCTTCACCCTCTCCACCTCTCCTCTAGGTTCCTTGTAGCTATAATGGTCCTCAACCCCGTAAGTTTTCATTCATTTTCTGAACAGTTTCATTTTCTTTTAATATTTTGTTTCAACTCTGTTGACCACGAAGGGGTTTGTTTTCTTTTACCACCTCTTACAATTTTTGTTGGAACTATATTCGAAGCAGCTTCTCTAATTCCTCCTTTAAAACCATTCCACTTATCATCTGAATTATTCAATTCATGCTGATGTTGTTGTTTTATCTCTCTAATTTAATTCTCGTATCTCTCTTTATAGTCTTGATGATCCAGGTTTTCTAGGATAAAAGCTTTCCTTCTTCTGAGCTTGATTAATTGAGGTTTATGTATTTTTAGTTCTGCTAATAATTATTTCTGATCTGAGTCAAGTGGACACACATGGGACACTCTTCGCAACTCTAACAGGTATCTGTCACTAGTGAGAACTATATATATATATATATATATATATATATATATATATATATATATATATATATATATATATATATATATATATATATATATATATTTCTCACTAATGACAGGTACCTGTTAAGGTTGTGAAGAGTGTCCCATGTGTGCCACTTGACTCAGATCAGAAATTATTATGAGCAGAACTAAACATACATAAACCTCAATTTTGGACTTATTACAAAAGAATACATATTTCTTATCTATACCAGTTTATAGATCATCTTGGAACTGATGTTTAATCTTAAATTTAAGG
>JANJGK010000008.1:66857374-66886037 GCA_039081455.1 Macrobrachium rosenbergii
CCTAACAATTTTTGTACAATAGCGAATCTTCCACCAGCCACTAAAAACGATATATTAAAAGTCAATTATGAAAAAATACTTAACTCGCATTTATGTTGTTCTTTATGACAATAAAGAATAATTCCTTTACCTTCAAGTTTAAATAATCTAATGTCAATATTCAAGTGTAACAAAAACAGTGCCCGTATGCTATATATTATCGTTAAACAGCTTATCATACGATAACGTTGTTTTAATTGGTTTTGCTTATTCAACATGAAACATCTTATAAACTTGTGATATATTGCTCTTACATATCAAAAAAAGTATATTACAGCAGCGTTAAAATTTCAGTCAATCGATAATGTAAATATCAGTTATTTGTTTTGTATCTTTAGAACAAAATACATAAAATATACATAAAAATAATAAATTACATAAAAATAATATATTATTTTTATTTAAAGATTGGGTTTTTGGTGGAAAACGTATGATGAAAGCCTGGTGCGTGTGTTTGTGTACATGTGAGCATATACAAGGCCATAAAACAATGGATAAAACGATCTATTGCAGTTTAAGAATTATTTGGAGGTCTGCAATAACGAACGGAGCACAATCATATTTTCGATTTTTTTTTATCAATATTACTAAAGCCTCAGAGGAATACAAGATCTTGTGACTTGAATTAAAAATAAAAACGATGTCCTTTATAATAAGCAACTTCCTAGGGAAACTCCGTTCACTGTCACAAGGTTATAGATATGAAAATTGTTTCAAATGATTGTTTTGTTATTTATTCAAATGTTTCTAAATCCATTCATTGATTTATTTAGCAGCTTGGATCCAGCTCTAGATAATACACTGAAAATTTCAGTTTTGTGACGTTTTCCTAAATCATCAGTAGGCATAAAACTTAGAAAACTAGGATATAGTTAGTCATTTCAGTAAATAAACAAAAATTCTTATAAAATTAGGATATAGTCATCCCTCAGCAAACAAAAAAAAAACAAAACAAAAAAAAATAAGGTAAAACGCGGATATAGTAATACATTGATATAGGAAAATTTTTATAAAAGAAGGATATATTTCCTCTCTAATTATAAAAAAATGCACTACACTGTGGATAAAGTCACCCATAACTATATGGATATGCTTATTAAATGAGGATATAGCCTGCCATCAGTAAATGAAGAGATTCTTATAAATATAATGAATCCTAATAGAAGAGAGCAAAATCTTATAAAATGAGGCTATATAGTAATTACTGAGCAAAAAATAAATACAACAATCATAGTCATTCCACAACATATAAAAGAAATTCTTATGAAAACAAAATATAACCTTTCCTCATTATATGAAAACAAAATCTTATAAAACAAGTATATGCTAATCATTAAATAAATAAATACTTTATACAATCCACTCTCAGAAGTCAGCAAAGAATTTTATGAAACGAGGATAAAGTCATCAGTATGCGAAACAAAACTTAAAATGAGGAAACAATCATCAGTGTGAAAAAAAGTCTTAAAAACAGTGTTATAGTCAATAATCAACTCTTGGCAACCAAAATTCTGTGAACACGAGGGTATAGTCATTCCTTAGACATAGTCATCCTCAAGTAAGAGAAGCAAATACTATAAAACGAGGATATAATCCATCAATGAGCCGAAAGAAAACTTATAAACGAAGGCTATAAGCATCCCTAGTAAGCAAAAATTCTTATAAAACGAGGATTTAATATTCCCTCTGTAACGTAGAAACACTTATGCAACAAGATTATAATCATCCCTTACGATGTATACAAAACGATGCTTATAAAATAACGATAGTTATCTTCATCGTTCACTTAACGAAAAGATGTAATCATCCCTCTATGGGCAAAATACAAATCTTTAAAACAAACATAATAATTATAATCTCCTCTAGCAATAAAAAAAAAATTCCGATGAATCGAGGATATAACATCCCTCAGTAAAAAAAAAATCTTACAAGACAAGGATACAACTATCGTTCACGAATATATATATATATATATATATATATATATATATATATATATATATATATATATATATATATATATATATATATATATATATATATATATATATATATAATATATATATATATATATATATATATATATATATATATATATATATATATATATATATATATATTAATAAAGATATATCACCCGTCACCAAGGAAAACAAAAGTTTATAAATCAAGGACATAATCATTATCCAGTAAGCGAAAGAAAATAGGTAAAACAAGTATATGATTATCCTTTGCAAAAAAAAAAGAAAAAAAATATATATATGTATATATATATATATATATATATATATATATATATATATATATATATATATATATATATATATATATATATATATATATATATAAAACGAGGATATTGTCCTCGACCAGTCAACGACTGGATGTGCTGCCACACACAGGAAAGATAATATTCTTTATTATCCAATAAAAGATTCTCTAATGACGGCCATCTCTTGTCTTACATAAGGAAGATGCGATATGACCAATAAACCTTTATGTCTGAGCGCATAACATAAACATATTCATACGAGGTGGCTTCGGAGTCATGTCCAGTAAAGACTCATGATCGGTGAGGTATATTCATCCTTAATTTAAAAAAAAATATATTTACTGAAAATAAAACGCATTAACTGATATAGTTTTTAATCTGACTTTTTCTTAGATTTTGAGATATAGAAAAATAATATTGTTCACGAAAAGTACTCAAACAATTAAAATATTAGGATTAATTGGAAAAAGGAATTTTCCTTAAAAATCACTTACAATGTTGTGTGTAGCTTTTTAAATGCTTTGCTAAGAATATATGAGATATTTTTAAGTGTGATCTATACATAAATTTCAATAATAGAAGATAGCAGAAATGTCGTCTGCGGCTCTACATTTAGTGTAAGATTATAAAACGGTATATTCCTTTATCTAGGTACTTCTTATTTTTATGAACATGAATTGTGACTGAGGAACTGACTCGCTAATAATTAGGATTCTGTGTTGTTATATGAAGCGGTTAATCTTTCAAGTTTGATTTAACAGTTAGACGGTAGGTGTCAATGGTTACTTGGTCTTGTTTACGGCCAAAGATATTCCCTTGTTATTAAAATTACCTCAGTATCCTTTAAGGCATTTCGGATCTCCTTTAGCGTTATGTAGTCATTTGTTGTCACCCCTTGTAATGCTTCAATTAATTTAGCTTTCTTTTCTCAAGATATTTGTTTTCCTTTATAATTTTTCTAAATGCTTCTTAGGCTAGTCCACAAATAATTGCATTTTTGTATTGATATCCATCATATATATTGATTTATAACATCAATCATATGTTTATCCCCCATATGTTATTACTTGTGATTATTATTCTAAAGGCACATGTATAGATGTAAATCTAAATTCGTTTTATTATATCTCCCTCGCTCTGTCCGTCTGTCAGTCTTTCTTTCATCGTTTCCTTCCAATATTTTTTCTTTCTAGGACACTTACCATATCTTCGAAGCACAGCTTCCCCCGTTTCCAAAATGAAAATATATTCGCGTTCATTTTGCCCTGTCTGTCATTCCCTATATCTTTCAAAGAACACTCTTATATTCCTGAGCTATTTACACTCCTGGATTCCTTACATAGTTGACTGTTCCCAAGCGCTTCGTTTTATTTGACGCCAATTTCATCGTCTTCCTGAGACATTCGATAACATTTGTGGATGGTAAATAAGAACTTCCTCCTCTTGAAATTTCAGCCAATTTCAGTGTGTTTTCCAATGAATGAGAGGCTCTTTATAATAATTTAACATATATTTGGGTCAAGGAATTCCTCTGTATGCTAATGACTTTCGGGTGTGGGAGAAACAGAATGGGCGGGAAATTCTACCTTCGTACACCAAATTGGAACTTAATCGTAGGCCCATGCTCTAAGCACATTAGGGAGATTTTTCCGGGATATAATGAAATATGAGAGCCAGTTGAAGTAAAAGTTATTCAACTCAAAAGAAAAGGCTACTGAAGTGGCTTGTAGTAAACCTTATTCAGAAAAATAATAAAGTAAAATTTCCAATCGCCCAAAAGATCTTACAGTAAGTTCTCACAGCGCTTGAGGATTTCATAAATTTGCTATCATTTATAAAGTATTTGTATAGATGTAAATATGAATAATGGAAATTATATCAAATTTGTTTTTCTCACTATGCTTGTAACATCTTCCAACAACCATTCTCTATTCATTTGGTCCTCAGTAAAACATACACAAGCATTCGTTTAAAAATTATTCCCTGGATCTTTGTGTCTCATAGCCTGTACATTCTTGGCTTCCCTCTAATATATTGTTATTTCTAATATACTTCCATACCTTGGAAGCACTACTTTCCCTTTTTTTCCAATATAAAATATACATTCCCTTTGCCATTGCCCCCCCCAACCTCTCTCTCTCTCTCTCTCTCTCTCTCTCTCTCTCTCTCTCTCTCTCTCTCTCTCTCTCTCTCTCTCTCTCTCTCTCTCTCTCTCTCTCTCATGCGTCTTCCAAAAATCAAAAGCATTTTTCTGAGCTATTTGTGCTTCTGGATTTCATACATTGCTAACTGTTACCAGATGCTTCCTTGCTTTACATAGCACTAATTTCATCGTCTTCCTGAGACATTCGATAACGTTTAGTGGATGGTGCTTTCCAGGTGCCTTTTCTTGCATTTACAGTCACTTTGAATGTACTTCGCAATGAGTGAGAAGCTTCACATAATACTCGAACAAATGTTTGAGTCATCGAATTCCTCTGTATGCTAAGGGTGAACTAGAACTCTTCATTTATTTATTTATTTGAACAGGGATGAATGTAGTGATTTTACCCGCCACAGATCTTATTCTTTATCTTTGCTGGAATAGTGTTATTTTATGTTGAAATGTTCGGATCCTCTTCCCACGTGAAAATCCATGATTATATCTTAATTGACTATTTATCATAATCTATAATTCAATAAGGAACATTTAGTAACCCCTTGGCGCCTTGGGCTTCAGAGCTCGAAAATGATTCTTGTTTTGCAGACTTTACATGGATGAAATCAGATAGGATATCTCTGCATTATTACCCTTAATATAAAATCCCTACAGGGAAAATACAAATTTTCTAAAGGCATATGACAAAAATCCTAACAGTCCAAAAGTTATTACAGCTACGAATGGTGGTTCTGATTTCAAATATTTCAATTTCCAGGCCACTCGTAAAGAACGGAAATCTTTACATTATTCTTCTTTTTACTAGGGTATGTTGACAACAAATTTATGACAGCTCGGGAAATCTGCCTTTGAGGACATCGGCGTTGATGGTTGAAGTTAAAAAATGAATAAAATAATAATGCTTCATCAAAGTACATTTCTCCTGTAACTGCTGTTTACGTTTCTAACTATATTCAACCCGTAATGATTTATTTATTTCTTCTATATGAATTCCATGCTTATTTTAAACTGATATTATCGTTTAACCTCTAGAAATGTAAGTCCATGTAAAAAGATATGTTTAGAAATTAAGATATGAGAGTATACCTTACGTTCCCTCAGCCAACATTCCCTTACGGAGGAAAATGGCAGCAGTAAGCGAGAAAATGGCAAAAGCTAATGCATTCCAGTTTTCGAGTAGGTTTCGTCGACCTGCATTTCACCTCCTGCAATAAATGTCGCTCCTCTGAAAAATAACGACGCTTATCGCAGGTAGTTGCCTTTATTATTTGCCAGCCGACAAGTTTTGTAGAATGTTGCGCTCTAGATTTTGCTCTGAATCCGAATCATTACGTTAACAATCGAGCCACGATTTTGTAGTAGAAAATCTTATCAAATGCTTGGGGTCTCTGATGTTATGCATGTAATTTATTTTTCGTCTTTTTTTTTTCTTTACTTGTTATCACACTACTACTATTAATAAGCTTTTGCGAATAACTATTTACATAAATGACAGAGACAGAGGAAGAAAATTACAGCATAATATTCCTATTAAACAAAGCATTCATAAAAGACTGGCAGTTTTCTTGTGTTCATATGAGATTACGCAGCCCAAAACTTTCAAAGAGAGGGCACCTCTACAACTCTTTTCATAGATTGGAATTTCATATTAAAATTTGCTGTTTAACGTTTTCGGTGTTCTTTCTTAAAAAAGCAATATGTCAGATGTTTATCTATAGTAATTAGAATAATCACGCTTTCCAATAAATGAACTTTATCATAGAAAGGTGATCTTCAAGGGAAACTTGTTTAAAAAAAACAAAACGGTAAATTCCCGAAGAAATAATATATATATATATATATATATATATATATATATATATATATATATATATATATATGACTATTTATCACATCACCGTGATTCATATACAATCAGAAAGCTACAAACGTCCTTTAATATCCAATTCACTCTACCTCGGAAGTAATATATTTTCATATATGTTACCGAAGGGGAATTTTTAGGTGATAATAAGTCCACCGTCCCGTGGGATCGAACCAGCGACGGACGGGGGAATCAGGACTTACAGTGACACACTAACCAGTCGGCCACAAGAGAGGTATAAATGAATACCATCTCCCATCAGCCCACCCGTCGAACTCAGGTGTTTTGCGTTTGGAGACGATATCCACCCACCTCTGCCATGTTGGCCGTGTAGTGCGTTTGTCGCACGTAGCCATATTATGACTATTTATCACATCACCGTGATTCATATACAATCAGAAAGCTACAAACGTCCTTTAATATCCAATTCACTCTACCTCGGAAGTAATATATTTTCATATATGTTACCGAAGGGGAATTTTTAGGTGATAATAAGTCCACCGTCCCGTGGGATCGAACCAGCGACGGACGGGGGAATCAGGACTTACAGTGACACACTAACCAGTCGGCCACAAGAGAGGTATAAATGAATACCATCTCCCATCAGCCCACCCGTCGAACTCAGGTGTTTTGCGTTTGGAGACGATATCCACCCACCTCTGCCATGTTGGCCGTGTAGTGCGTTTGTCGCACGTAGCCATATTATGACTATTTATCACATCACCGTGATTCATATACAATCAGAAAGCTACAAACGTCCTTTAATATCCAATTCACTCTACCTCGGAAGTAATATATTTTCATATATGTTACCGAAGGGGAATTTTTAGGTGATAATAAGTCCACCGTCCCGTGGGATCGAACCAGCGACGGACGGGGGAATCAGGACTTACAGTGACACACTAACCAGTCGGCCACAAGAGAGGTATAAATGAATACCATCTCCCATCAGCCCACCCGTCGAACTCAGGTGTTTTGCGTTTGGAGACGATATCCACCCACCTCTGCCATGTTGGCCGTGTAGTGCGTTTGTCGCACGTAGCCATATTATGACTATTTATCACATCACCGTGATTCATATACAATCAGAAAGCTACAAACGTCCTTTAATATCCAATTCACTCTACCTCGGAAGTAATATATTTTCATATATGTTACCGAAGGGGAATTTTTAGGTGATAATAAGTCCACCGTCCCGTGGGATCGAACCAGCGACGGACGGGGGAATCAGGACTTACAGTGACACACTAACCAGTCGGCCACAAGAGAGGTATAAATGAATACCATCTCCCATCAGCCCACCCGTCGAACTCAGGTGTTTTGCGTTTGGAGACGATATCCACCCACCTCTGCCATGTTGGCCGTGTAGTGCGTTTGTCGCACGTAGCCATATTATGACTATTTATCACATCACCGTGATTCATATACAATCAGAAAGCTACAAACGTCCTTTAATATCCAATTCACTCTACCTCGGAAGTAATATATTTTCATATATGTTACCGAAGGGGAATTTTTAGGTGATAATAAGTCCACCGTCCCGTGGGATCGAACCAGCGACGGACGGGGGAATCAGGACTTACAGTGACACACTAACCAGTCGGCCACAAGAGAGGTATAAATGAATACCATCTCCCATCAGCCCACCCGTCGAACTCAGGTGTTTTGCGTTTGGAGACGATATCCACCCACCTCTGCCATGTTGGCCGTGTAGTGCGTTTGTCGCACGTAGCCATATTATGACTATTTATCACATCACCGTGATTCATATACAATCAGAAAGCTACAAACGTCCTTTAATATCCAATTCACTCTACCTCGGAAGTAATATATTTTCATATATGTTACCGAAGGGGAATTTTTAGGTGATAATAAGTCCACCGTCCCGTGGGATCGAACCAGCGACGGACGGGGGAATCAGGACTTACAGTGACACACTAACCAGTCGGCCACAAGAGAGGTATAAATGAATACCATCTCCCATCAGCCCACCCGTCGAACTCAGGTGTTTTGCGTTTGGAGACGATATCCACCCACCTCTGCCATGTTGGCCGTGTAGTGCGTTTGTCGCACGTAGCCATATTATGACTATTTATCACATCACCGTGATTCATATACAATCAGAAAGCTACAAACGTCCTTTAATATCCAATTCACTCTACCTCGGAAGTAATATATTTTCATATATGTTACCGAAGGGGAATTTTTAGGTGATAATAAGTCCACCGTCCCGTGGGATCGAACCAGCGACGGACGGGGGAATCAGGACTTACAGTGACACACTAACCAGTCGGCCACAAGAGAGGTATAAATGAATACCATCTCCCATCAGCCCACCCGTCGAACTCAGGTGTTTTGCGTTTGGAGACGATATCCACCCACCTCTGCCATGTTGGCCGTGTAGTGCGTTTGTCGCACGTAGCCATATTATGACTATTTATCACATCACCGTGATTCATATACAATCAGAAAGCTACAAACGTCCTTTAATATCCAATTCACTCTACCTCGGAAGTAATATATTTTCATATATGTTACCGAAGGGGAATTTTTAGGTGATAATAAGTCCACCGTCCCGTGGGATCGAACCAGCGACGGACGGGGGAATCAGGACTTACAGTGACACACTAACCAGTCGGCCACAAGAGAGGTATAAATGAATACCATCTCCCATCAGCCCACCCGTCGAACTCAGGTGTTTTGCGTTTGGAGACGATATCCACCCACCTCTGCCATGTTGGCCGTGTAGTGCGTTTGTCGCACGTAGCCATATTATGACTATTTATCACATCACCGTGATTCATATACAATCAGAAAGCTACAAACGTCCTTTAATATCCAATTCACTCTACCTCGGAAGTAATATATTTTCATATATGTTACCGAAGGGGAATTTTTAGGTGATAATAAGTCCACCGTCCCGTGGGATCGAACCAGCGACGGACGGGGGAATCAGGACTTACAGTGACACACTAACCAGTCGGCCACAAGAGAGGTATAAATGAATACCATCTCCCATCAGCCCACCCGTCGAACTCAGGTGTTTTGCGTTTGGAGACGATATCCACCCACCTCTGCCATGTTGGCCGTGTAGTGCGTTTGTCGCACGTAGCCATATTATGACTATTTATCACATCACCGTGATTCATATACAATCAGAAAGCTACAAACGTCCTTTAATATCCAATTCACTCTACCTCGGAAGTAATATATTTTCATATATGTTACCGAAGGGGAATTTTTAGGTGATAATAAGTCCACCGTCCCGTGGGATCGAACCAGCGACGGACGGGGGAATCAGGACTTACAGTGACACACTAACCAGTCGGCCACAAGAGAGGTATAAATGAATACCATCTCCCATCAGCCCACCCGTCGAACTCAGGTGTTTTGCGTTTGGAGACGATATCCACCCACCTCTGCCATGTTGGCCGTGTAGTGCGTTTGTCGCACGTAGCCATATTATGACTATTTATCACATCACCGTGATTCATATACAATCAGAAAGCTACAAACGTCCTTTAATATCCAATTCACTCTACCTCGGAAGTAATATATTTTCATATATGTTACCGAAGGGGAATTTTTAGGTGATAATAAGTCCACCGTCCCGTGGGATCGAACCAGCGACGGACGGGGGAATCAGGACTTACAGTGACACACTAACCAGTCGGCCACAAGAGAGGTATAAATGAATACCATCTCCCATCAGCCCACCCGTCGAACTCAGGTGTTTTGCGTTTGGAGACGATATCCACCCACCTCTGCCATGTTGGCCGTGTAGTGCGTTTGTCGCACGTAGCCATATTATGACTATTTATCACATCACCGTGATTCATATACAATCAGAAAGCTACAAACGTCCTTTAATATCCAATTCACTCTACCTCGGAAGTAATATATTTTCATATATGTTACCGAAGGGGAATTTTTAGGTGATAATAAGTCCACCGTCCCGTGGGATCGAACCAGCGACGGACGGGGGAATCAGGACTTACAGTGACACACTAACCAGTCGGCCACAAGAGAGGTATAAATGAATACCATCTCCCATCAGCCCACCCGTCGAACTCAGGTGTTTTGCGTTTGGAGACGATATCCACCCACCTCTGCCATGTTGGCCGTGTAGTGCGTTTGTCGCACGTAGCCATATTATGACTATTTATCACATCACCGTGATTCATATACAATCAGAAAGCTACAAACGTCCTTTAATATCCAATTCACTCTACCTCGGAAGTAATATATTTTCATATATGTTACCGAAGGGGAATTTTTAGGTGATAATAAGTCCACCGTCCCGTGGGATCGAACCAGCGACGGACGGGGGAATCAGGACTTACAGTGACACACTAACCAGTCGGCCACAAGAGAGGTATAAATGAATACCATCTCCCATCAGCCCACCCGTCGAACTCAGGTGTTTTGCGTTTGGAGACGATATCCACCCACCTCTGCCATGTTGGCCGTGTAGTGCGTTTGTCGCACGTAGCCATATTATGACTATTTATCACATCACCGTGATTCATATACAATCAGAAAGCTACAAACGTCCTTTAATATCCAATTCACTCTACCTCGGAAGTAATATATTTTCATATATGTTACCGAAGGGGAATTTTTAGGTGATAATAAGTCCACCGTCCCGTGGGATCGAACCAGCGACGGACGGGGGAATCAGGACTTACAGTGACACACTAACCAGTCGGCCACAAGAGAGGTATAAATGAATACCATCTCCCATCAGCCCACCCGTCGAACTCAGGTGTTTTGCGTTTGGAGACGATATCCACCCACCTCTGCCATGTTGGCCGTGTAGTGCGTTTGTCGCACGTAGCCATATTATGACTATTTATCACATCACCGTGATTCATA
Source organism: Macrobrachium rosenbergii (assembly GCA_039081455.1). NCBI lineage: Eukaryota > Metazoa > Arthropoda > Malacostraca > Decapoda > Palaemonidae > Macrobrachium > Macrobrachium rosenbergii. The sequence goes on from JANJGK010000008.1 coordinate 66,868,583, forward strand.
TACAATCAGAAAGCTACAAACGTCCTTTAATATCCAATTCACTCTACCTCGGAAGTAATATATTTTCATATATGTTACCGAAGGGGAATTTTTAGGTGATAATAAGTCCACCGTCCCGTGGGATCGAACCAGCGACGGACGGGGGAATCAGGACTTACAGTGACACACTAACCAGTCGGCCACAAGAGAGGTATAAATGAATACCATCTCCCATCAGCCCACCCGTCGAACTCAGGTGTTTTGCGTTTGGAGACGATATCCACCCACCTCTGCCATGTTGGCCGTGTAGTGCGTTTGTCGCACGTAGCCATATTATGACTATTTATCACATCACCGTGATTCATATACAATCAGAAAGCTACAAACGTCCTTTAATATCCAATTCACTCTACCTCGGAAGTAATATATTTTCATATATGTTACCGAAGGGGAATTTTTAGGTGATAATAAGTCCACCGTCCCGTGGGATCGAACCAGCGACGGACGGGGGAATCAGGACTTACAGTGACACACTAACCAGTCGGCCACAAGAGAGGTATAAATGAATACCATCTCCCATCAGCCCACCCGTCGAACTCAGGTGTTTTGCGTTTGGAGACGATATCCACCCACCTCTGCCATGTTGGCCGTGTAGTGCGTTTGTCGCACGTAGCCATATTATGACTATTTATCACATCACCGTGATTCATATACAATCAGAAAGCTACAAACGTCCTTTAATATCCAATTCACTCTACCTCGGAAGTAATATATTTTCATATATGTTACCGAAGGGGAATTTTTAGGTGATAATAAGTCCACCGTCCCGTGGGATCGAACCAGCGACGGACGGGGGAATCAGGACTTACAGTGACACACTAACCAGTCGGCCACAAGAGAGGTATAAATGAATACCATCTCCCATCAGCCCACCCGTCGAACTCAGGTGTTTTGCGTTTGGAGACGATATCCACCCACCTCTGCCATGTTGGCCGTGTAGTGCGTTTGTCGCACGTAGCCATATTATGACTATTTATCACATCACCGTGATTCATATACAATCAGAAAGCTACAAACGTCCTTTAATATCCAATTCACTCTACCTCGGAAGTAATATATTTTCATATATGTTACCGAAGGGGAATTTTTAGGTGATAATAAGTCCACCGTCCCGTGGGATCGAACCAGCGACGGACGGGGGAATCAGGACTTACAGTGACACACTAACCAGTCGGCCACAAGAGAGGTATAAATGAATACCATCTCCCATCAGCCCACCCGTCGAACTCAGGTGTTTTGCGTTTGGAGACGATATCCACCCACCTCTGCCATGTTGGCCGTGTAGTGCGTTTGTCGCACGTAGCCATATTATGACTATTTATCACATCACCGTGATTCATATACAATCAGAAAGCTACAAACGTCCTTTAATATCCAATTCACTCTACCTCGGAAGTAATATATTTTCATATATGTTACCGAAGGGGAATTTTTAGGTGATAATAAGTCCACCGTCCCGTGGGATCGAACCAGCGACGGACGGGGGAATCAGGACTTACAGTGACACACTAACCAGTCGGCCACAAGAGAGGTATAAATGAATACCATCTCCCATCAGCCCACCCGTCGAACTCAGGTGTTTTGCGTTTGGAGACGATATCCACCCACCTCTGCCATGTTGGCCGTGTAGTGCGTTTGTCGCACGTAGCCATATTATGACTATTTATCACATCACCGTGATTCATATACAATCAGAAAGCTACAAACGTCCTTTAATATCCAATTCACTCTACCTCGGAAGTAATATATTTTCATATATGTTACCGAAGGGGAATTTTTAGGTGATAATAAGTCCACCGTCCCGTGGGATCGAACCAGCGACGGACGGGGGAATCAGGACTTACAGTGACACACTAACCAGTCGGCCACAAGAGAGGTATAAATGAATACCATCTCCCATCAGCCCACCCGTCGAACTCAGGTGTTTTGCGTTTGGAGACGATATCCACCCACCTCTGCCATGTTGGCCGTGTAGTGCGTTTGTCGCACGTAGCCATATTATGACTATTTATCACATCACCGTGATTCATATACAATCAGAAAGCTACAAACGTCCTTTAATATCCAATTCACTCTACCTCGGAAGTAATATATTTTCATATATGTTACCGAAGGGGAATTTTTAGGTGATAATAAGTCCACCGTCCCGTGGGATCGAACCAGCGACGGACGGGGGAATCAGGACTTACAGTGACACACTAACCAGTCGGCCACAAGAGAGGTATAAATGAATACCATCTCCCATCAGCCCACCCGTCGAACTCAGGTGTTTTGCGTTTGGAGACGATATCCACCCACCTCTGCCATGTTGGCCGTGTAGTGCGTTTGTCGCACGTAGCCATATTATGACTATTTATCACATCACCGTGATTCATATACAATCAGAAAGCTACAAACGTCCTTTAATATCCAATTCACTCTACCTCGGAAGTAATATATTTTCATATATGTTACCGAAGGGGAATTTTTAGGTGATAATAAGTCCACCGTCCCGTGGGATCGAACCAGCGACGGACGGGGGAATCAGGACTTACAGTGACACACTAACCAGTCGGCCACAAGAGAGGTATAAATGAATACCATCTCCCATCAGCCCACCCGTCGAACTCAGGTGTTTTGCGTTTGGAGACGATATCCACCCACCTCTGCCATGTTGGCCGTGTAGTGCGTTTGTCGCACGTAGCCATATTATGACTATTTATCACATCACCGTGATTCATATACAATCAGAAAGCTACAAACGTCCTTTAATATCCAATTCACTCTACCTCGGAAGTAATATATTTTCATATATGTTACCGAAGGGGAATTTTTAGGTGATAATAAGTCCACCGTCCCGTGGGATCGAACCAGCGACGGACGGGGGAATCAGGACTTACAGTGACACACTAACCAGTCGGCCACAAGAGAGGTATAAATGAATACCATCTCCCATCAGCCCACCCGTCGAACTCAGGTGTTTTGCGTTTGGAGACGATATCCACCCACCTCTGCCATGTTGGCCGTGTAGTGCGTTTGTCGCACGTAGCCATATTATGACTATTTATCACATCACCGTGATTCATATACAATCAGAAAGCTACAAACGTCCTTTAATATCCAATTCACTCTACCTCGGAAGTAATATATTTTCATATATGTTACCGAAGGGGAATTTTTAGGTGATAATAAGTCCACCGTCCCGTGGGATCGAACCAGCGACGGACGGGGGAATCAGGACTTACAGTGACACACTAACCAGTCGGCCACAAGAGAGGTATAAATGAATACCATCTCCCATCAGCCCACCCGTCGAACTCAGGTGTTTTGCGTTTGGAGACGATATCCACCCACCTCTGCCATGTTGGCCGTGTAGTGCGTTTGTCGCACGTAGCCATATTATGACTATTTATCACATCACCGTGATTCATATACAATCAGAAAGCTACAAACGTCCTTTAATATCCAATTCACTCTACCTCGGAAGTAATATATTTTCATATATGTTACCGAAGGGGAATTTTTAGGTGATAATAAGTCCACCGTCCCGTGGGATCGAACCAGCGACGGACGGGGGAATCAGGACTTACAGTGACACACTAACCAGTCGGCCACAAGAGAGGTATAAATGAATACCATCTCCCATCAGCCCACCCGTCGAACTCAGGTGTTTTGCGTTTGGAGACGATATCCACCCACCTCTGCCATGTTGGCCGTGTAGTGCGTTTGTCGCACGTAGCCATATTATGACTATTTATCACATCACCGTGATTCATATACAATCAGAAAGCTACAAACGTCCTTTAATATCCAATTCACTCTACCTCGGAAGTAATATATTTTCATATATGTTACCGAAGGGGAATTTTTAGGTGATAATAAGTCCACCGTCCCGTGGGATCGAACCAGCGACGGACGGGGGAATCAGGACTTACAGTGACACACTAACCAGTCGGCCACAAGAGAGGTATAAATGAATACCATCTCCCATCAGCCCACCCGTCGAACTCAGGTGTTTTGCGTTTGGAGACGATATCCACCCACCTCTGCCATGTTGGCCGTGTAGTGCGTTTGTCGCACGTAGCCATATTATGACTATTTATCACATCACCGTGATTCATATACAATCAGAAAGCTACAAACGTCCTTTAATATCCAATTCACTCTACCTCGGAAGTAATATATTTTCATATATGTTACCGAAGGGGAATTTTTAGGTGATAATAAGTCCACCGTCCCGTGGGATCGAACCAGCGACGGACGGGGGAATCAGGACTTACAGTGACACACTAACCAGTCGGCCACAAGAGAGGTATAAATGAATACCATCTCCCATCAGCCCACCCGTCGAACTCAGGTGTTTTGCGTTTGGAGACGATATCCACCCACCTCTGCCATGTTGGCCGTGTAGTGCGTTTGTCGCACGTAGCCATATTATGACTATTTATCACATCACCGTGATTCATATACAATCAGAAAGCTACAAACGTCCTTTAATATCCAATTCACTCTACCTCGGAAGTAATATATTTTCATATATGTTACCGAAGGGGAATTTTTAGGTGATAATAAGTCCACCGTCCCGTGGGATCGAACCAGCGACGGACGGGGGAATCAGGACTTACAGTGACACACTAACCAGTCGGCCACAAGAGAGGTATAAATGAATACCATCTCCCATCAGCCCACCCGTCGAACTCAGGTGTTTTGCGTTTGGGGACGATATCCACCCACCTCTGCCATGTTGGCCGTGTAGTGCGTTTGTCGCACGTAGCCATATTATGACTATTTATCACATCACCGTGATTCATATACAATCAGAAAGCTACAAACGTCCTTTAATATCCAATTCACTCTACCTCGGAAGTAATATATTTTCATATATGTTACCGAAGGGGAATTTTTAGGTGATAATAAGTCCACCGTCCCGTGGGATCGAACCAGCGACGGACGGGGGAATCAGGACTTACAGTGACACACTAACCAGTCGGCCACAAGAGAGGTATAAATGAATACCATCTCCCATCAGCCCACCCGTCGAACTCAGGTGTTTTGCGTTTGGAGACGATATCCACCCACCTCTGCCATGTTGGCCGTGTAGTGCGTTTGTCGCACGTAGCCATATTATGACTATTTATCACATCACCGTGATTCATATACAATCAGAAAGCTACAAACGTCCTTTAATATCCAATTCACTCTACCTCGGAAGTAATATATTTTCATATATGTTACCGAAGGGGAATTTTTAGGTGATAATAAGTCCACCGTCCCGTGGGATCGAACCAGCGACGGACGGGGGAATCAGGACTTACAGTGACACACTAACCAGTCGGCCACAAGAGAGGTATAAATGAATACCATCTCCCATCAGCCCACCCGTCGAACTCAGGTGTTTTGCGTTTGGAGACGATATCCACCCACCTCTGCCATGTTGGCCGTGTAGTGCGTTTGTCGCACGTAGCCATATTATGACTATTTATCACATCACCGTGATTCATATACAATCAGAAAGCTACAAACGTCCTTTAATATCCAATTCACTCTACCTCGGAAGTAATATATTTTCATATATGTTACCGAAGGGGAATTTTTAGGTGATAATAAGTCCACCGTCCCGTGGGATCGAACCAGCGACGGACGGGGGAATCAGGACTTACAGTGACACACTAACCAGTCGGCCACAAGAGAGGTATAAATGAATACCATCTCCCATCAGCCCACCCGTCGAACTCAGGTGTTTTGCGTTTGGGGACGATATCCACCCACCTCTGCCATGTTGGCCGTGTAGTGCGTTTGTCGCACGTAGCCATATTATGACTATTTATCACATCACCGTGATTCATATACAATCAGAAAGCTACAAACGTCCTTTAATATCCAATTCACTCTACCTCGGAAGTAATATATTTTCATATATGTTACCGAAGGGGAATTTTTAGGTGATAATAAGTCCACCGTCCCGTGGGATCGAACCAGCGACGGACGGGGGAATCAGGACTTACAGTGACACACTAACCAGTCGGCCACAAGAGAGGTATAAATGAATACCATCTCCCATCAGCCCACCCGTCGAACTCAGGTGTTTTGCGTTTGGAGACGATATCCACCCACCTCTGCCATGTTGGCCGTGTAGTGCGTTTGTCGCACGTAGCCATATTATGACTATTTATCACATCACCGTGATTCATATACAATCAGAAAGCTACAAACGTCCTTTAATATCCAATTCACTCTACCTCGGAAGTAATATATTTTCATATATGTTACCGAAGGGGAATTTTTAGGTGATAATAAGTCCACCGTCCCGTGGGATCGAACCAGCGACGGACGGGGGAATCAGGACTTACAGTGACACACTAACCAGTCGGCCACAAGAGAGGTATAAATGAATACCATCTCCCATCAGCCCACCCGTCGAACTCAGGTGTTTTGCGTTTGGAGACGATATCCACCCACCTCTGCCATGTTGGCCGTGTAGTGCGTTTGTCGCACGTAGCCATATTATGACTATTTATCACATCACCGTGATTCATATACAATCAGAAAGCTACAAACGTCCTTTAATATCCAATTCACTCTACCTCGGAAGTAATATATTTTCATATATGTTACCGAAGGGGAATTTTTAGGTGATAATAAGTCCACCGTCCCGTGGGATCGAACCAGCGACGGACGGGGGAATCAGGACTTACAGTGACACACTAACCAGTCGGCCACAAGAGAGGTATAAATGAATACCATCTCCCATCAGCCCACCCGTCGAACTCAGGTGTTTTGCGTTTGGAGACGATATCCACCCACCTCTGCCATGTTGGCCGTGTAGTGCGTTTGTCGCACGTAGCCATATTATGACTATTTATCACATCACCGTGATTCATATACAATCAGAAAGCTACAAACGTCCTTTAATATCCAATTCACTCTACCTCGGAAGTAATATATTTTCATATATGTTACCGAAGGGGAATTTTTAGGTGATAATAAGTCCACCGTCCCGTGGGATCGAACCAGCGACGGACGGGGGAATCAGGACTTACAGTGACACACTAACCAGTCGGCCACAAGAGAGGTATAAATGAATACCATCTCCCATCAGCCCACCCGTCGAACTCAGGTGTTTTGCGTTTGGAGACGATATCCACCCACCTCTGCCATGTTGGCCGTGTAGTGCGTTTGTCGCACGTAGCCATATTATGACTATTTATCACATCACCGTGATTCATATACAATCAGAAAGCTACAAACGTCCTTTAATATCCAATTCACTCTACCTCGGAAGTAATATATTTTCATATATGTTACCGAAGGGGAATTTTTAGGTGATAATAAGTCCACCGTCCCGTGGGATCGAACCAGCGACGGACGGGGGAATCAGGACTTACAGTGACACACTAACCAGTCGGCCACAAGAGAGGTATAAATGAATACCATCTCCCATCAGCCCACCCGTCGAACTCAGGTGTTTTGCGTTTGGAGACGATATCCACCCACCTCTGCCATGTTGGCCGTGTAGTGCGTTTGTCGCACGTAGCCATATTATGACTATTTATCACATCACCGTGATTCATATACAATCAGAAAGCTACAAACGTCCTTTAATATCCAATTCACTCTACCTCGGAAGTAATATATTTTCATATATGTTACCGAAGGGGAATTTTTAGGTGATAATAAGTCCACCGTCCCGTGGGATCGAACCAGCGACGGACGGGGGAATCAGGACTTACAGTGACACACTAACCAGTCGGCCACATGGCAGAGGTGGGTGGATATCGTCTCCAAACGCAAAACACCTGAGTTCGACGGGTGGGCTGATGGGAGATGGTATTCATTTATACCTCTCTTGTGGCCGACTGGTTAGTGTGTCACTGTAAGTCCTGATTGTATATGAATCACGGTGATGTGATAAATAGTCATAATATGGCTACGTGCGACAAACGCACTACACGGCCAACATGGCAGAGGTGGGTGGATATCGTCTCCAAACGCAAAACACCTGAGTTCGACGGGTGGGCTGATGGGAGATGGTATTCATTTATACCTCTCTTGTGGCCGACTGGTTAGTGTGTCACTGTAAGTCCTGATTCCCCCGTCCGTCGCTGGTTCGATCCCACGGGACGGTGGACTTATTATCACCTAAAAATTCCCCTTCGGTAACATATATGAAAATATATTACTTCCGAGGTAGAGTGAATTGGATATTAAAGGACGTTTGTAGCTTTCTGATTGTATATGAATCACGGTGATGTGATAAATAGTCATAATATGGCTACGTGCGACAAACGCACTACACGGCCAACATGGCAGAGGTGGGTGGATATCGTCTCCAAACGCAAAACACCTGAGTTCGACGGGTGGGCTGATGGGAGATGGTATTCATTTATACCTCTCTTGTGGCCGACTGGTTAGTGTGTCACTGTAAGTCCTGATTCCCCCGTCCGTCGCTGGTTCGATCCCACGGGACGGTGGACTTATTATCACCTAAAAATTCCCCTTCGGTAACATATATGAAAATATATTACTTCCGAGGTAGAGTGAATTGGATATTAAAGGACGTTTGTAGCTTTCTGATTGTATATGAATCACGGTGATGTGATAAATAGTCATAATATGGCTACGTGTGACAAACGCACTACACGGCCAACATGGCAGAGGTGGGTGGATATCGTCTCCAAACGCAAAACACCTGAGTTCGACGGGTGGGCTGATGGGAGATGGTATTCATTTATACCTCTCTTGTGGCCGACTGGTTAGTGTGTCACTGTAAGTCCTGATTCCCCCGTCCGTCGCTGGTTCGATCCCACGGGACGGTGGACTTATTATCACCTAAAAATTCCCCTTCGGTAACATATATGAAAATATATTACTTCCGAGGTAGAGTGAATTGGATATTAAAGGACGTTTGTAGCTTTCTGATTGTATATGAATCACGGTGATGTGATAAATAGTCATAATATGGCTACGTGCGACAAACGCACTACACGGCCAACATGGCAGAGGTGGGTGGATATCGTCTCCAAACGCAAAACACCTGAGTTCGACGGGTGGGCTGATGGGAGATGGTATTCATTTATACCTCTCTTGTGGCCGACTGGTTAGTGTGTCACTGTAAGTCCTGATTCCCCCGTCCGTCGCTGGTTCGATCCCACGGGACGGTGGACTTATTATCACCTAAAAATTCCCCTTCGGTAACATATATGAAAATATATTACTTCCGAGGTAGAGTGAATTGGATATTAAAGGACGTTTGTAGCTTTCTGATTGTATATGAATCACGGTGATGTGATAAATAGTCATAATATGGCTACGTGCGACAAACGCACTACACGGCCAACATGGCAGAGGTGGGTGGATATCGTCTCCAAACGCAAAACACCTGAGTTCGACGGGTGGGCTGATGGGAGATGGTATTCATTTATACCTCTCTTGTGGCCGACTGGTTAGTGTGTCACTGTAAGTCCTGATTCCCCCGTCCGTCGCTGGTTCGATCCCACGGGACGGTGGACTTATTATCACCTAAAAATTCCCCTTCGGTAACATATATGAAAATATATTACTTCCGAGGTAGAGTGAATTGGATATTAAAGGACGTTTGTAGCTTTCTGATTGTATATGAATCACGGTGATGTGATAAATAGTCATAATATGGCTACGTGCGACAAACGCACTACACGGCCAACATGGCAGAGGTGGGTGGATATCGTCTCCAAACGCAAAACACCTGAGTTCGACGGGTGGGCTGATGGGAGATGGTATTCATTTATACCTCTCTTGTGGCCGACTGGTTAGTGTGTCACTGTAAGTCCTGATTCCCCCGTCCGTCGCTGGTTCGATCCCACGGGACGGTGGACTTATTATCACCTAAAAATTCCCCTTCGGTAACATATATGAAAATATATTACTTCCGAGGTAGAGTGAATTGGATATTAAAGGACGTTTGTAGCTTTCTGATTGTATATGAATCACGGTGATGTGATAAATAGTCATAATATGGCTACGTGCGACAAACGCACTACACGGCCAACATGGCAGAGGTGGGTGGATATCGTCTCCAAACGCAAAACACCTGAGTTCGACGGGTGGGCTGATGGGAGATGGTATTCATTTATACCTCTCTTGTGGCCGACTGGTTAGTGTGTCACTGTAAGTCCTGATTCCCCCGTCCGTCGCTGGTTCGATCCCACGGGACGGTGGACTTATTATCACCTAAAAATTCCCCTTCGGTAACATATATGAAAATATATTACTTCCGAGGTAGAGTGAATTGGATATTAAAGGACGTTTGTAGCTTTCTGATTGTATATGAATCACGGTGATGTGATAAATAGTCATAATATGGCTACGTGCGACAAACGCACTACACGGCCAACATGGCAGAGGTGGGTGGATATCGTCTCCAAACGCAAAACACCTGAGTTCGACGGGTGGGCTGATGGGAGATGGTATTCATTTATACCTCTCTTGTGGCCGACTGGTTAGTGTGTCACTGTAAGTCCTGATTCCCCCGTCCGTCGCTGGTTCGATCCCACGGGACGGTGGACTTATTATCACCTAAAAATTCCCCTTCGGTAACATATATGAAAATATATTACTTCCGAGGTAGAGTGAATTGGATATTAAAGGACGTTTGTAGCTTTCTGATTGTATATGAATCACGGTGATGTGATAAATAGTCATAATATGGCTACGTGCGACAAACGCACTACACGGCCAACATGGCAGAGGTGGGTGGATATCGTCTCCAAACGCAAAACACCTGAGTTCGACGGGTGGGCTGATGGGAGATGGTATTCATTTATACCTCTCTTGTGGCCGACTGGTTAGTGTGTCACTGTAAGTCCTGATTCCCCCGTCCGTCGCTGGTTCGATCCCACGGGACGGTGGACTTATTATCACCTAAAAATTCCCCTTCGGTAACATATATGAAAATATATTACTTCCGAGGTAGAGTGAATTGGATATTAAAGGACGTTTGTAGCTTTCTGATTGTATATGAATCACGGTGATGTGATAAATAGTCATAATATGGCTACGTGCGACAAACGCACTACACGGCCAACATGGCAGAGGTGGGTGGATATCGTCTCCAAACGCAAAACACCTGAGTTCGACGGGTGGGCTGATGGGAGATGGTATTCATTTATACCTCTCTTGTGGCCGACTGGTTAGTGTGTCACTGTAAGTCCTGATTCCCCCGTCCGTCGCTGGTTCGATCCCACGGGACGGTGGACTTATTATCACCTAAAAATTCCCCTTCGGTAACATATATGAAAATATGTTACTTCCGAGGTAGAGTGAATTGGATATTAAAGGACGTTTGTAGCTTTCTGATTGTATATGAATCACGGTGATGTGATAAATAGTCATAATATGGCTACGTGCGACAAACGCACTACACGGCCAACATGGCAGAGGTGGGTGGATATCGTCTCCAAACGCAAAACACCTGAGTTCGACGGGTGGGCTGATGGGAGATGGTATTCATTTATACCTCTCTTGTGGCCGACTGGTTAGTGTGTCACTGTAAGTCCTGATTCCCCCGTCCGTCGCTGGTTCGATCCCACGGGACGGTGGACTTATTATCACCTAAAAATTCCCCTTCGGTAACATATATGAAAATATATTACTTCCGAGGTAGAGTGAATTGGATATTAAAGGACGTTTGTAGCTTTCTGATTGTATATGAATCACGGTGATGTGATAAATAGTCATAATATGGCTACGTGCGACAAACGCACTACACGGCCAACATGGCAGAGGTGGGTGGATATCGTCTCCAAACGCAAAACACCTGAGTTCGACGGGTGGGCTGATGGGAGATGGTATTCATTTATACCTCTCTTGTGGCCGACTGGTTAGTGTGTCACTGTAAGTCCTGATTCCCCCGTCCGTCGCTGGTTCGATCCCACGGGACGGTGGACTTATTATCACCTAAAAATTCCCCTTCGGTAACATATATGAAAATATATTACTTCCGAGGTAGAGTGAATTGGATATTAAAGGACGTTTGTAGCTTTCTGATTGTATATGAATCACGGTGATGTGATAAATAGTCATAATATGGCTACGTGCGACAAACGCACTACACGGCCAACATGGCAGAGGTGGGTGGATATCGTCTCCAAACGCAAAACACCTGAGTTCGACGGGTGGGCTGATGGGAGATGGTATTCATTTATACCTCTCTTGTGGCCGACTGGTTAGTGTGTCACTGTAAGTCCTGATTCCCCCGTCCGTCGCTGGTTCGATCCCACGGGACGGTGGACTTATTATCACCTAAAAATTCCCCTTCGGTAACATATATGAAAATATATTACTTCCGAGGTAGAGTGAATTGGATATTAAAGGACGTTTGTAGCTTTCTGATTGTATATGAATCACGGTGATGTGATAAATAGTCATAATATGGCTACGTGCGACAAACGCACTACACGGCCAACATGGCAGAGGTGGGTGGATATCGTCTCCAAACGCAAAACACCTGAGTTCGACGGGTGGGCTGATGGGAGATGGTATTCATTTATACCTCTCTTGTGGCCGACTGGTTAGTGTGTCACTGTAAGTCCTGATTCCCCCGTCCGTCGCTGGTTCGATCCCACGGGACGGTGGACTTATTATCACCTAAAAATTCCCCTTCGGTAACATATATGAAAATATATTACTTCCGAGGTAGAGTGAATTGGATATTAAAGGACGTTTGTAGCTTTCTGATTGTATATGAATCACGGTGATGTGATAAATAGTCATAATATGGCTACGTGCGACAAACGCACTACACGGCCAACATGGCAGAGGTGGGTGGATATCGTCTCCAAACGCAAAACACCTGAGTTCGACGGGTGGGCTGATGGGAGATGGTATTCATTTATACCTCTCTTGTGGCCGACTGGTTAGTGTGTCACTGTAAGTCCTGATTCCCCCGTCCGTCGCTGGTTCGATCCCACGGGACGGTGGACTTATTATCACCTAAAAATTCCCCTTCGGTAACATATATGAAAATATATTACTTCCGAGGTAGAGTGAATTGGATATTAAAGGACGTTTGTAGCTTTCTGATTGTATATGAATCACGGTGATGTGATAAATAGTCATAATATGGCTACGTGCGACAAACGCACTACACGGCCAACATGGCAGAGGTGGGTGGATATCGTCTCCAAACGCAAAACACCTGAGTTCGACGGGTGGGCTGATGGGAGATGGTATTCATTTATACCTCTCTTGTGGCCGACTGGTTAGTGTGTCACTGTAAGTCCTGATTCCCCCGTCCGTCGCTGGTTCGATCCCACGGGACGGTGGACTTATTATCACCTAAAAATTCCCCTTCGGTAACATATATGAAAATATATTACTTCCGAGGTAGAGTGAATTGGATATTAAAGGACGTTTGTAGCTTTCTGATTGTATATGAATCACGGTGATGTGATAAATAGTCATAATATGGCTACGTGCGACAAACGCACTACACGGCCAACATGGCAGAGGTGGGTGGATATCGTCTCCAAACGCAAAACACCTGAGTTCGACGGGTGGGCTGATGGGAGATGGTATTCATTTATACCTCTCTTGTGGCCGACTGGTTAGTGTGTCACTGTAAGTCCTGATTCCCCCGTCCGTCGCTGGTTCGATCCCACGGGACGGTGGACTTATTATCACCTAAAAATTCCCCTTCGGTAACATATATGAAAATATATTACTTCCGAGGTAGAGTGAATTGGATATTAAAGGACGTTTGTAGCTTTCTGATTGTATATGAATCACGGTGATGTGATAAATAGTCATAATATGGCTACGTGCGACAAACGCACTACACGGCCAACATGGCAGAGGTGGGTGGATATCGTCTCCAAACGCAAAACACCTGAGTTCGACGGGTGGGCTGATGGGAGATGGTATTCATTTATACCTCTCTTGTGGCCGACTGGTTAGTGTGTCACTGTAAGTCCTGATTCCCCCGTCCGTCGCTGGTTCGATCCCACGGGACGGTGGACTTATTATCACCTAAAAATTCCCCTTCGGTAACATATATGAAAATATATTACTTCCGAGGTAGAGTGAATTGGATATTAAAGGACGTTTGTAGCTTTCTGATTATATATATATATATATATATATATATATATATATATATATATATATATATATATATATATATATATATATATTATATATTTCGAGGAATGTGTTAATGAGTCTGTTGAAATGAGGATGGGGTGATGTGTCACTGACAATAATAGGATAAAAATGGCGTAGCTTACGTGTAAGCAGTTGAATTAAATTAGATGAACGTATAGTTTTATGATAATGAGACAGAGACTGGGAAGCCTGCAAAAAAAATAGGTCGATTCCACAATTATGGATTTCGTCCTTCATTTGATAATCGTCCTTCTCTTAAAAGAAGACACACTAAATGATTTTGGAAGTATCTAAGAGGGCAGAGAATTCCATATACCTAAAGGGGATGCTATGGAGGCTACTAAGAAACCTCTTTGACTTTTGAGCTTGTGACTGACTCACAAAAGCTGCGGTACCGTGGTGTTTACCCTGTACAGTATATTGAAGACGTGAGACAAAGGCTCTAATACAGCCAAGAGCAGTGTCTGAATTATGTCTGGAATACATGCAGAGGGGAACAGAACGACACAGTTTAAATAATTCTAAATTGTAATTGCGCCCACAATCATTCTTTAGACGGTAATATATTAATATTATTTCTCAAGCAACGCAGTATGATAAGAGCCTTCCAAGATATGTAAACAATGCTCCATACAAATTCAAATAACCCAATACAAATTTAATAACCTGATCAGGGAAGATGTAACCGCTCCCCCAACCCCAATCCCGCCAGGCAGATTACACGTAACCAGTCATTTTTATCCAAAAATATTGTTAGTTAGTTGTAATTCTATTTAGAATTTGTCACACATTATTGTGAAAAATCCATATAGAACGAACACTGAATTTTAAATGACCATTTCACAACATGACAAGATGTGTAATAAGAATTAATGCAAATAGAGCAAGATTTTCACCGAGTTCCCGGTGATAACTGAGACGAAAAAAAAAAAACACTGATTTACGAAAAGAATTGTTATCCGGTTATTAGTGGGCAGAACAATAAAGGACTTGAAGGAGATCATTAATGGAGAGATAAAAATTGTGCGGCTGAGTAGAACCCCTAGGAACCTCCAGCTATAAAGTATTTGTGAACAAGATATTTTGGAAGGAGAGAGAGAGAGAGAGAGAGAGAGAGAGAGGAGAGAGAGAGAGAGAGAGAGAGAGAGAGAGAGAGTCCACGAAAAAGTTTATTACATGGCGCATTTCCGAAAAAGTCTTTCCGCTCGTTACCTGTCTCTCCTAAATGAGCTGAGATAAAATGACTGAGTGAAGAGGACCATCATCAGCCCACGTGTCCTTCAAGTTACTTTACTTTGTTGTCGTTTGGTTGCAGGCTTTATTTGGTATACCCATCACTGGTGGTTATGAATAGGTTGATGTCAATCACGACAATAAAATATCGAAATGAGAAGTAAGATAATATTTGACTCCATAAAAATTTTAAATTAAAAACTACGCCTTTTGCCTCGGAATTTATGATAAGCTTGTTTCATCTTTTACATATTTTTCCCTCACGTCTATGCATTTTTGCCAGTCTTAAGCTGAAGAAAATATATTTTTTCAGTTGTAAATCATTTCAACTTTATAACATTTATATAATCTATGATTTTCTCTAACATTGCTAAGATAATTGCTTTTCTTTTTCGTAAAATTATAAATTTTTGAAATCACGGTGTTTGAAGTGACACTTCTTTATTCCTAACTGCTTCCTGGAGAACTTTTTACTGCCTGAAACTACCCAGCACAGGTGGCAGCCTGCTTTTCTTCTCGGCAAGGACGGTCAAGAGAGTTAGTTCAGTTCTGAGTTCCATTTTAGACGGCAGCGAGTGAAAACCCAGAACATTACGGATTTTTCTACACATTTTTCACTCGTCATGGAACATTAATTGCCTCATATAAGCTACAGTAACCTCAGGCCATTGCCTCCCAACAACAGATGTCGAACACCTGATAGTCACCGATGGACTTAATTATTCCAGCAGTTCAAAGGAAGGAACATCTTGAGGTATGTGACTTTCATTACGGCACCGTGATTTCGTGGCTTTAAGGTTTTCCCTAAGATTCTTAAAGCAATCTTTTCCTTGCATTCAGCCCTTATAAAAAATAAAGCTCACTAATTCAATGAGTGCGCCCAGCGAAAGTAGTTATTTTTAAAATTGTTCCTTCTCGTTATGACCATATGTTTTGTTGAATTGTAGCATATGATTCAGCTCTCCTGACATTTATATTTGAAATTATATTTTATATATATGTATAGGCTTGCGACCATACTTATATTCATATTCATAATCTGCTCTTTCATTTATGCTACTACAAATCTCCTCTCTTTTTGTAAAATATAATTTTGTCATATTTACTTATACGGACATTTAACTTATTCCAACGTGATTAGTAGTTAACTTAGTTTTTGCCTTCGTTGTTCTCTGCTGAGTATTTTCAGCATTATTAAGTCCCATATTTTTCATGTTTTTAGTGAGTGGGACGGAATTAGGGAGGATTGGGAGATCTGGTGCCGTCGGTCTTCCTTCATTTAGTGGACTCAAACCCAGGCAACAATTCAAGCAGTTACCCATATCTTTACCCATTAAGATATTCAGTATTATTTAGCTTAATAAATAAGTTTTGGGTTTTAGTCCGTTTATTTATTCTCCTCCATAAGATTTCTGTTCATAAGCACTATGTTTACAATTAGACACAAAAATGAAGCAACAGATTACAAGATATAACTGCTTTTAGAAGATTTATTGAATCTCTCCTGGATTACGTGGCCTTTAAGAACAAAACTTCTTTTTAAAGATTATTACATTTTTTTCTTTATCCAAGAGGTACTTTTTTTACAGTCTAGCTCGGTTTTTAGCTGCTTCATGATTAACTCAAAATTACCTTTGAATTTTTGTTCAGTATAGGAAATAAAGAAAAATTTCTTTCATCTTTTCATCAGCCTACGAGGCCTAAATGGGATATCATATCGAGAGTCCTCCTCGAGGACAATGGATTCAAAAGGACGTAACTAATGCCGCGAGAAGTGTTTACGTGATTATGAGAGGAGTTGTTGACATAAGCCAATTTAAAATGAACGGAAATTGTTTGAGTATGGTGGAAAATTAAGATACTGGAATATATTAAGTATGTATATATATATATATATATATATATATATATATATATATATATATATATATATATATATATATATATATATATATATATATATATATATATATATATATATACACGAGGTGTTTCGAAATTAGAGGCCTCACATCTACAGCATAAACTAAAACTGATATGGACAAAAACAAAAGTAATTCAGAAC
>JANJGK010000008.1:66886137-66891137 GCA_039081455.1 Macrobrachium rosenbergii
CACAACTTGGCGATAGCGCACTTCATCGCTGATATCATCCAACTTTGCAGCCCAAATGATGTAATTTTTATGATTTGGCTTCCTGACTGTGTAAATGAAGAATTCATCTGATGCAGCAACACGGAGAAAGTCAGCTTCATCCCTATCTTTAAGAAATGCACCAAAAAACCATACATGGTCTTCTCTCTGTTGCTGAGTGATGTTGGTCTTGCTGATAACATGAAATGGCTTGATACCAGATTTTTTCAACTCATGATATACAACACTATAACTTCTCTTCTTTGCCCTTTTTGTTTCTAGTTCAAGCGCCAATTTACGTAAACTTTCTTGGTCTACCCACTGCCTCACTTATGATGTCTTTTGACTCCTGAGGAAGGACTTCAGGCCTTCCAAGATTCTCACTCTTTTTGTGATGGCAGTCATATGGATTTTTGTTCCAGTTTCTTTTAACAAAGGACTCATCTCTTTTAATGTATTTAGCTACCCAGGAACATGAAATGAAGGATGTGCCAGCATCTGTGGCCTCTCTGCAGGTTATAGCATGGATTCAGTTAGTCCATCTGGTTTCCTCCGAGTCATTAGACATGGCTGTATCTAACTATGTCACTCAGTCTGAAAATACTAGAAATGTAAAATGAATAAACTTAAAATAATGTACTTGGAGATAGGCTATAGCAAAAAACTTCATAACATTCCATTTGTTCTATGGAGGGAGGGCTCTAATTTTTAAATGTCTGGTATATATATATATATATATATATATATATATATATATATATATATATATATATATATATATATATATATATATATATATATATATATATATATATCTATATATATATATATATATATATCTATATATATATATATATATATATATATATATATATATATATATATATATATATATATATATATATATATATATATATATATATATATATATATATATATATATATATATCTATCTATATATATATATATATATATATATATATATATATATATATATATATATATATATATATATATATGCATATATATATATATATATATATATATATATATATATATATATATATATATATATATATATATATATATATATATATATATATATATATATATATATATATATATATATATATATATATATATATAATGCATATATATATATATATATATATATATATATATATATATATATATATATATATATATATATATATATATATATTATTTTTTTTCTTTCTTTTTGGAATAAAAGAAATCATAAGAAAATATTATTATTTTATTACACATAATATATATATCTTCCTCATGCAACATCATATACAAATTCCTATATTTTATTGTATATAAAACAATATATAATTATAATAATAATGTTCCCTCTGGGACTGTAAAAGTAATATTTTTAAATTTATTTTTCATATTTAATCAAGAAAGTTTTTCTAAAGATGCTGTCTTAATAATATTCATGCCTTCTTCATCGCCAAAGGTGGAAGGTTTCTAGTATCTGGGACTACAGACTGGATTTGCAATAAGTCCTTTGACACTCCATGGACCTCCAGTGTTTACCATTGTTAAGGGTGTTACTGAAGGGCCTAGTAAACCTATAAAACAAAAAGAAACCTTTAATTTTCAGTTAATGTTTTTATTAAAATATAAAATTTTTTATTAATTTGTTGATGTAAATATAAAATAATAATTCATCTTATATATTTTGTAATAAAGTAAAAAAAAATTTCAACTTACAACATAAAATTCTACAGCTTCAATGTCTCCACAAAATTATTCTAAAATTGCGGCGAGTTCTTTGTCACCAGTCAGGGATAAAGGTCAAATCTTCTTCTGTAAGCATTTATACTTTGAAACCTCAATTTTCGTCCATTTACAATAACCATTTGTATCACTGGATAAAGTACGTGAGCGTGATTTCGATTTGTTAACTGGAAAAATAAAAATAATAAATCTATTTATTTTATTTTATTAAATTTTATTAAAAATATCAACCAAAAAATATATATGGTTAAAAAAATTCTCCAATTTTTTTTACAGAAAAAAATTTGATTAATTAATGAATTAATTAAAAACCTACCACTCCAGCGCGATTGTTAGCCATTGAATGGATAAATTAATCGAGACCATGTTTAAAAATAGGAAGTATGTTATAATTCATATCCGTAATGGTGTAATTGATACCATTAATATGTAAGGAAAGAGATATAATATTTTTTTTAAATATAATAAAAAAACATATTTCATTCTATAATGATCCAATTAATTTTTTATACTTACTTCAACTGTATCAGGAATAAGTGGATGCCAGTGATACAAGTGGTTAAATTCAACGTGAATTCTCTTATGGTATTGAAACCTTGTTCCATGAACGAGTTCTGGTTCAAAAGAAAGTTTCAATTTGTATTGGCTGAGATGTTGAACATAATCTTCAATCGTAATTTTACTCACTTCGCCGTTTATAATCAAACGAGCTGTTTGATATAGCCGTTCATCATTCCAGTCAGGATGGATTTTTAAGAGTTCATCACAGACTCTATTATGTTCACGTACCTAAATAGTTGTGTAGACCTATCAATTGAAAATAAATGTTTTAGTTATTCTTGATGATAAAAATTAAACCATTTTTCTATTTTATTGATTTTTATTATTAATAAAAAAAAGTAATTGAGCACACTGAAAAAAAGAAACGCGTACAAAAAGTCCTGGAAGAAGGGAAAAGAATGGATGTCCTAGGGCAAACTTTCTGTTTTCAGGAACATTGGATGGATAATTCATTGTAATATCAGGAACATCCTTTAGATATGGGGGGAATTCTTCTCCGTTAATTACCTGTATATAAAAATAAACACATTACCCAAATATTAATTTACTTTTTTTTACATAAATGTATTATGGTTTTTAATATATATATATATATATATATATATATATATATATATATATATATATATATATATATATATATATATATATATATATATATATATATATATGTTACAGGGAACAGATCAACACTTTTTTTGGAAGTGTACGTAGCGTGATCTTAGCGATCTAACTTCAGGAAAAGGACGTAAAAAGGTTCGACCCTAATCTCACTAGCACTTTTTCCCCCTCTCTCTCTCTCTCTCTCTCTCTCTCAGCCCGAATCCCTCTCTCTCTCTCTCTCATCGTTTACCGAAGCTCATCCACCCGACCTCTCTCATTCTCACAAGTAATTAAATGGACTATTTAAAGAAACACAATCGTTCCTACAAAAATAGGTTTATTGTACAAATAACCCAACAAGAAATGAATAAAACAAAGCAAAGATTAAAATGCATAATAAATGAATTATCGAGTCAGATAACTAAACTCTAAACTGCAAAGCACTTCTGATTAAAGAAGTCTCATTATGGCTAATAGCCTGGAAATCCCCAAAATCTCACATACTCCCAAATCAATAACTAAAAGTCATGTAAAAAAAAAACAGTCTACCACATGAAGAGACTGACATTGCAAATGATTTGCATGTCCTCTTTATCAAACTCACAAGTCCACATGTTATTCCAACAAGTCCACAGACATCTGTCGAAAGAATTAAACATGATAGAAAACTCCCAAAAATATATGAAATACAAAACACAATAATGGAAAGTGTAAAATGCATAGCCAAGATATGGCAAATGTAACATAACAAAATAATAATATAAAAGAGGTATGAATACTCATATTAAATTTCCCACACCAGTTCATAAGTACATAATGATTAGAAAGTCATGGTAAAAATCACAAGTTCAATTTTCTCCCATAAAAACAGAGATTTGAGACTCTACCTTACCTGTCGATTTTCAAAGCCTGGAACCACTTCAAAATTATGACTGGACAACTGCAGTTCTATCACGTTGATGAACGATCAAACTCACTTTTAGGGCAGATTTTGGCATAATCTAGATGAAAGTAACGCATGTACTCACGAATATACATAGCGCTTCGGAGATCACCTGATCTCCAATATTGCTGAGCTTCTCGCGCAAAGAGCTGAGGAATCAAACTATTTGCTGAATACAAAGATTTTGCAATTGACGGCTTCCATCAGTACCATCTCGCACCAAACTTTCCATGATAACATCTTAAAGCATTGAAGCTATGAAATGCATATATGTGTCCTTTAAATATATATATATATATATATATATATATATATATATATATATATATATATATATATATATATATATATATATATATATATATATATATATATATATATATATATATATATATATATATATATATATATATATATATATATATAAAAATATATATATATATATATATATATATATATATATATATATATATATATATATATATATATATATATATATATATATATATATATATATATAAATAACATTAATAAAATACATTTTTACCTAAGTACGCAACTTTCCATTAACCCTTGACCTTAAAGCTTGGTGATCATTTTCAGTTAACCCATAAATATTGGAAACATCAACCTATATAAAAGTGAAATGATAATTTTTTTTAGTATTTTTTTATTTTATCTTATAAAAAAAATTATATATATATATATATATATATATATATATATATATATATATATATATATATATATATATATATATATATATATATACTGTATATATATGTGTGTGTGTGTGTGCTAACAACAACAATCAGAGTGAACACGTGATAATAATAATACTTACACCACCAGTACCTTTGGTAAGTTGTGTCCTCTTTCCTGATCTGTTCTGAAAAACTAGTGAGTAAAATGCTGAGCATAGTACTGGAAAAGAACATTTGTCTCGTGGGGTTCTGGAATAAATTCTTTCCTCATAGAGACTTTTTTGATCAAAAGATCAATGTCTGGAAATTTTTTGAATCCTTAAAAAAAATAATAAACCCATTAAGTTTGGAAAAGTTAGAAAAAAAATTGATTTATTGTTATATATTTTTAATTAATATAC
>JANJGK010000008.1:66896137-66911137 GCA_039081455.1 Macrobrachium rosenbergii
GAGAAACTTAAATAAACCATTCGTTTTTTGTATATGTGATGAAGTTAATAATAATATATTAAATTTAGGTACATTTATACATCCTAAATAAAAATTAATTTATTTATGTATTAAAAAATATAACGTAATATTAATTCAATAAAAAGAATAATATTTTATATATATTTTTCCTATAAAAAATGTGCAACATTATTTCTATTTTAAGAGTCATCATGGCTGTAACTGAACGCAACAGCAATCTCAATAATTAATATTTAAATATTTTTTCAGAACTTAAAACCTATAATGTTTTAGACAGTCAAATTCTTTTTAATCTAATAAAGTCGGTGATTTTAGCCGTTAGTAATAATGAAACGAAACTTCAACAAATTTATAAACCAGAAAATAAAATAATAACAAATTTACTTAACAGCCGTGCATCTAATTTTCATAAACACATTGTTATATTTTTATACCTAAAAAGATATTTAATAATGATTACAAATAAACATCAATACAAGTTTTATAGATGAAATTGAAAAAACTCGGTGAAAATGTAATTTTTGATATTCTTTTCAAACCAGAAAATAATAATGGTTTAAACATAATAAATAATTGGGTTGAAAGAAAGGGATGGAAAGAGGATAGTAATGATAAATTTATAACAAAAACTTTTAATGATGCTAAATACTTATTTTATGCTAAATCAAAGTTTAATAATACATGGTTTTATAAATTTAGGGAAAAAGATACTGAAAATTTAATTTTTTACTGTTCCAACAATAAAATTATTACTATTCCAATGATGAATTTTTATGGATATTTCAGCATTAGGTGTATGGAAATTACATATGGAAACTTAATTTGAAATGTATATCAAATACCTTATGAAAAAAAGATAGTAGTATGTTTATTATTCTTCCCCAAAAAATAGCTACATTGGAAGAATTAACGAAAAATATACTTTCAAAGATAAAAAAAAAATATATATATATTTCTCAAGTCATATAACAGATGTGTTTTAAAGGAGAAAAAAAAAGTTTGCTCGCATTCAAATGCCCAAATTTGAATATAAAACAAAATATAAATTAATTGATGTATTTAAAAATATACCAGGACTAAATGCATTAGTAAAAACACCAAAGTATCTTAATATATTTAGTGATGATGATCCAAAAAATATGATAGAGGGGAGGGATTATGAAACAACCGTTTATATTAAAAATGATGAAGTGGGAACGAAAGTAGATTCTATGTCAGATTGCATAATGGTGGATGGTATTATACCCAAAATTATAATTAATAAACCATTTATATATTGTATTTGCGTGAAAAATAAAAAAAAAAATTATGTATTGACACATTTACAGACCATAAAAAATAAATTATTAAAAAATAGAGTGTAAAAACTGATAACAATAACAGTTTTCTCGATATTCGTCACCTCCCCTCATACGCTTCGATGGCGTCTATAAATTTGAATACTTTATACACTCATAATGATGAAATTCCAAAAACCCTACCAGAAATAGAATTGGATCGAATTCAAAACGAATCTTTTCCGCCAGATATATGGAATGAAATTTTATTAACAATAAATAATTTATTAAATTCTCTTCCCGAATTTCCTTCACCACCTTTTCTGAATATATCAATGAATGATAAGAATAAAAGGGTTGGTCAAGAACTGCAATTAATTTTAACAAAATATGGATTAATATCAGAAATTAATAATAACATATCAAAAAGAAACGAAGAAAATAATAAGACGATGATGATGAAGAATGATAATAATGCTAATAATAGTTTATTTTTATATGAACTTCATCAATTATTGAATAAATATAATAATAATAATAGTAATAACAATTTACTTTTACATGAGCTTCAACAATTAATAAATAAAAAATAACAATAGTTAATTATTTTTATTATATTTATCCTATATATATAAAATAAATATATATATATATATATATATATATATATATATATATATACCTATATATATATATATATATAAATATATATATATATATATATATATATATATATATATATATATATATATATATATATATATATATATATATATATATATATATATATATATATATATATATATATATATATATATATATATATATATATATATATATATATATATATATATATCTATATATATAATATATATATATATATATATATATATATATATATATATATATATATATATATATATATATATATATATATATATATATATATAATTTAAAACTGAAATTTATATTATAAAATGTCAAAAATTTTTAGTCTCCAAGGAATCATTTTATTACCAAATTGTGAAAAGGAAATAAATTTGAATGAAAAACAATCACCATCATCATTCAATGAAAAAGCCACATATTTTAACATAACTAAATCATTAGCTCAAATATCTGTTAGAATAAAAGACGTTGCAAGTAAGTTAATTTTGATAAATAATTCTAAAAATGCTGTTGTGATAAAAAAAAAATGAACTTTTAGCTGTTAAAAGATTAAATTAAACTATATGTCATGATTGAATATTATTAGCAGAAAATAATTTGTGTCAGGGTGAGGAAGATAAAAGAGGAAACAATGGTTTTGGTTCTACTGGTATGTAACTAAAAAATGGATTTTATAATAAAATATTGTATAATTTGTAAAAACTTTTTTTATTATGATTATTATGATTCAAATAATTGTCCGCGATGTTCTTCTTTTTATAAACGTATTTATATAAATCTTACAAAAAAAAATTATGATTTTTTTATTCCTCGCCAACATTATTTGTTTCCAATTATAATAGAAGAGAATAATTTTAATCAAACAAAAAAATTTTATTTACGTGGTTGTTATAATAATATTAATAATAACATAACTAAAAAATCTCGTTTTTATATAATTTTATAATTCGTATTGTTTATTATTATATATATCAAAAGCTGTACTAAAATTATATTTATTATAAAAAGCATGATTATTAATAAAATCTATTTTAGACTCTTTTATTAAAAAATCAAATACAGCTTTATTGGGTCTATCATAATCATCATTATCATCTTTTTTTATACTTAATATTTTATACAAAAAATTTAAATAAGACGAAATAAACATGTAATTTATATTAGCACTACATTTATATTAAAAAACTCTATATTATTATTATATTTACCTATAATATACATTTTATTAAAATCATATTTTATATAATATATATGAGTTAAATCTTTTAGACAATTTTTTTTTTTATTGTATCTATTTGCAAATTTTCTATATTATTTTTAATTATAAATTTTATACCATTACATTGTTGTAATAAAAAATTGGAAAGACTCGAATCCATATCAATTGGATCACTCAAATTAAATATTATAGGATATTTTTCATTAGACATTATTATTTTTTATTTACTAACAATAAGTTTTTTTATTTTTTCAATGGTTTAATATATATATATATATATATATATATATATATATATATATATATATATATATATATATATATATATATATATATATATTAAAATAAAGCATACAGAAAATGTAATAATCATTCCTCTTAATTATATTACTCCTTTCATAAACATATATCCACCAACTATTTTACCTTTTCACATTGTAAATACATCAGTTCATTCAAAACATTAGAATTATTACGACGAAAAGGATCAACGCGTAATAAATTTATACAAAAATACTACCAATAAAAAAAAAAAAATTTTGTAATTTGTTTATTAAACAGATTAAATAAAAAAAATATTATTACAGAAGAAAATTATATACGTGATTATGGTTTTAATAATAATAATAATAATTGGAAAGAAAGAACTAATATACCATATAAATTTATAGAGAATAGAAATCTAATAGTAAATAAAAAAAAAAACACATCAAAACGTTGTATTTTTTTTTTAATACAGATTTAAATTTTGAAAATTATTATTATAAAAAAATTATGAATCAAATATCATATCATTTGAAAATTTTTAAAATTATCACGTTACAAGAATATCATCAACATCATTATATTTAGCGAACGATATATTTGAAAAAATATATATATATAATAATATATAATAATAATAATAATTAAAAAATGAGAACTGTAGCCACATTTTTTGATAAACTGTCTAATTTTGAAAACCAAAAAAATAAAGAAGAAGGAGAAAAGGATGAAGAATCTATTAATAAAAGAAAGTTTAACATAATAGAAGAAGAAAATGATGATGATAGTGATGATAATAATAATAGCAAAAAAAGAATTGATGATGATTTAATAGACTTTAATGATAATAGAGATGATGATGATGATTCACATAATAATGATTTAATAGAGTTTAATAATGAATTGTTAAGTAATAATAGTAATGTTGATGATAATATACAAAATATTGATGAATTGAATTTATTAAATAATAATAATAATAATAATAATAATAATAATAATAATAATAATAATAATAATAATAATAATAATAATAATAATAATAATGGGGGGGGGATGTTTTTAATATTGATTGAAATTTAGAGACAATGCTTAATGAATTTTTTAACAATGTAGTATCTTATAAATTTTGTAAACCTTTAATAACTGATGAATTTATAATCAATAATTACCTTAGTAAAGATGAATTGTATAAAAAATATTTAGATTATAAAATACAAAACTTAATATATTAATAATTTATATTATTATAATTTATATATATTTTATTTTTAATATATTATTTGAAAAAAATAATGCATTATATACATTTAAAAATAATATAATTAAGAACATAAATAGTCGTGGTTGTATATAGTATATAACATTTAATTATCACTATGTCTATTATGAATAATATATATACGGCAATTTATAACAAAATTATAAAGCCGCAGTCAAATATTATCATGATTTGTTATATACATTATTATTAAATTGTATTTCCAATCAAAATGATGATAATTCTATAATTTTAAGGGATCTACATCATAAAGAAACCAATTATCATTCATTAATAATACATTGTTTATTATTTATGAGTCAAAAAATGATACTAAAATAGTAAGTATGAAAGGTGTAATAAAAAAAGAAGAACTAGATAGAATTGCAACTATAGATGAACTTTTATCGTACAGTTCTAATCCTTATATATATATATATATATATATATATATATATATATATATATATATATATATATATATATATATATATATATATATATATATATATATATATATTATATATATATATATATATATATATGTATATACCACCAAATTTTGATACATTTTTAAATTGTACTTATAAAATATTATTAAAAGATTTAGATAATGCAATTAATGATAATAATAAAGATGATGATTTTTTTAGTAATTCGCATCAATATTTTTTAACAAGTACAAAATTATTAAATGCAATCCTTTCGGGTTATGAAACGAATTATATCAACCGATTATATTATAATTATCCCAATACTCCTCATTGGATTCAAGGTCTTAAATTATCGTGTTTAATATATAAATATTTATATTTCAGTCATCAAAAAATAAAAGAACAATGGAAATATACAATAATGACAAATTCAAATCACTCAATTCAAGAATATGAGAAACAACTGCAGCAATTCCAGAATGATAAGAAAAAAAATACATTTGCTATACAACAATCTAATACTAATTTACAAATTAAAACAAAACAACACGAAGAATATTTAACTTTTTAACAACAAGTATTGAATGGTATAATAGATATTTTAAATTTTAATAATAATAATAATAATAATAATAATAATAATAATAATAATAATAATAATATTTTGGATTATTTAGAACAAAGAATCAATAGTAATAAGTTACTATTATATAATAATAATAATAATAATAATAATAATAATAATAATAATAATAATAATAATAATACAAATATACAACAAATTATAGTTGATATATATGAAGCAATTTTAAATCAACAAAAACAAGAACCCGAAAAAGAAAGTATTTTATCATTAATAAATAAAATGATATTAGCAGAGGATGTAACAAAAATATACCATTACTTCCAAGTGAAATTAAAGATGCGATTTTAACCTTTCAACGAAAGAGAATGTTGGAACAAAAATACAATAAATTTTTGAATGGTGTCATAACAGAAATACACACATTCTTATCTTTACCACCATCATTAAACAATACGTTACCACCAAATTTTAACTCATCACTGAATGTGTTGAAATCATTCAGTACTGATAAAAAGGCGATAACAATAATGGGAAATATATTTAAATATTTAACATTTCGAAATGAATGGTATTGAATTTTGACATTAATATTTAATGATTTAAATAATAATGATAATAACGATGATGATGATGAATATTTAAATAATATTATTAAAAGATATAAAAATGATGATGATAATGAATTAACAACTTTTTTTAAATAAAATAAAAAATTAATAAAAAAATAAAGTGATAATAATAATAAAAAATAATCAAGTTACAAGATACTTTACATATTTAATTCAACAGAATAAAAAAAAAAACATATTATTACATAATAAAGAAATAGAAGATATTTATAAAACAACATACAATTTAAAGCTTATATTTAATAATGATATTGCAGAAATTTTTTTATATACATAATGAAATCTGTAATTTAATTCAAAAAATTAAAAAATTAGAATATGTAGAAAATATTATAATTTAAAATAAAAAAGATGAAAAAACAATAATGATTCCAAAAAAATTATAACATTGTTGATATTAATAATAATGATGAAGATAATGAAATTTTAAAAACTTTATTAATTGAAATACAAAAATTATTATTACAACAAGAAAAAAATATTCTGATGACATTTTCGAGAGTTGGATAAATAATGTGGGTATTATTTTAAAACAAAGTGTAATCAAATTAAACAATGACATCATAAATGAAAAATGTTTTACTGATTTAATAGGAAAAAATTTTACATTATTAAAAATTTAACATCTTTGCAAATATTTAATTCAAAAAATTAATATTAATGCAATGCTAAATTTAGATTTTAATGATAAAGTAGCTATAGGAAATTATTATAGATAAAGAAACATTAAAATATGACGAGTTAAAAACTAAACATAAAATTATAAAAAAAGGTTAAATTTAAATCAAAGGAAAGGAAATGTATAATGATGATGAAGATGATGATGATGAAGATGATTATGAAAAAATGTAAATGATGTATTAACACAAATAGAACACAAAGAACTTTCTGTTTTTAAACAAATAGAACACAGAGAACCTTCAAAAGATGTGGCAATACCCCAAAAAACAGATGAACTAATTCAAAATATGTGGAAATATATAGCTTCATTACAAAATGAATTGGTGGCGATAAATAATAATTTAATACCTAATAAAAATATAAAAGATACATCATCATCACCTTTATATGAAATTTCTTCTAGTTCTAGATTAGAAGATTTAAAACAAGCTACTACAGAAAATAGCAACATTTCTCAAAAATTAATAACTCATATAAATTATATTAAAAAAGAAACGAAAAATTTAAAAATTGAAAAGGGCAATTATGTCAAGCAAAATTAAATATTAAAAAGGGGAATAGTTGATATTGAAAAAAAATATATGAACAAAATGAGTATAATAATAATTCATCTTTAATAATGATGGTAACTAATGAGTGTTGATGATAATGATGATAAAAATTTAAATGAAAATTTAATAAAAAAACATATTAAGTAAAATTGATAAACAACAAGAAAAATTATTATTGTTACAAAAACGTTCAGAAATTATTAATAAAAATGAGGATAATGAAATTTTAATAAATTTATTTATAGAAGTACAAAAATTATTTTTAAAACAAGGAGAAGAATATTTTGATGATATTCTCGCGAGTTGGATAAATAATGTGGGTAATACTTTAAAACAAAGTGTAATCAAATTAAACAATAACACAATAAATGAAAATTTTTTTGCTGTTTTAATAGGAAAAATTTTTACATTATTAAAAATTGAACACCTTTGCAAATATTTAGTAAAAAAATTTAATATTAATGAAATGCTAAATTTAAATTTTAATGATAAACTAGCTATAGGAAATTATAAAACAATTATAGATAAAGAAACATTAAAATATGATGAGTTAAAAACTAAACATAAAATTATAAAAATGGGTTTAATTCAAATCAAAGGAAAGATAATGCATAATAATAATGATGATGATGATGGTGATGGTGATAGTGAAGAAAACAATATAAACGATATATTAACACAAATAGAACACAAAAACCTTTCTATTTCAAAAGATGTAGCAATGCAGAAAAAACAGATGAACTAACTCAAAATATGTGGAAATATATAGCTTTATTACAAAATTAACTGGTGGCGATAAATAATAATTTAATACCTGGTACATCACCTTTATATAAAATTTCTTCTAGATCTAGATTAGAAGAATTAAAACAAGCTACTACAGAAAATAGCAACATTTCTCAAAAATTAATATCTCATATAAATGATATTAAAAAAGAAACAAATAATTTAAAAATTTAAAAGGGCAATTATGTTAAGCAGAATAAATTATTAAAAAAAGGCATAGTTGATATTGAAAAAAATATATGAACAAAATTAGTATAATAATAATAATAATTCATCTTTAATGATGATAACTAACAAGTGTTGATGATAAATATGATGATAAAAATTTAAATGAAAACTTTATAAAAATTATACTAAGCAAAATTGACAAACAAGAACAATTATTATTATTACGAAAAAGTTCAGAAAGTACAAAATAATTACCACATGTTCAATCACAATTTAAAGAATTTATATATAATAAAGAGTTGGGATTACAAAATGAACGAAAAATTAATTTAGCATTACAAAATGAGCAAACAAATAATAAACAGCTTGTATTACAGTTTTTACAATCGTTACAAAAAAAATTGGTAATGATAATAAATAATAATAACGGTGATGATTTAACAATGGAGGGGGAAGATGATAAGATGGGACAAGAAGAAAGTTTTTCATCTTTTTCTAAATTAGATGAAATATTACAAATGCTACTTATGAAAATAATAACACTATTAAAAAAATTAAATAATTAATTAATACTAATAAAACAGAAAATAATGAATTAAAAATTAAATTACAAAAAATAAATAATGAACGAGAGGAAAATGATCAGCTTGTATTGCAAATTGTACGGTCGTTACAAAAAGAATTGGTAATCATAGATGATTTAATAACTACAAATAAATCATTAGTACCATACATACCAGAAGGAAGAATTATAAGCAGTAATAATAATATTTATAAAATTTCTTCTAATTCCAGGTTAGAAGACTTGCAAGCTGTCGCTAAAAAGGATAATGATGAGGGCAATAATAAAATTGTTCAAAAGTTTCAATTATTTATTTATCAACTTAAGGAAGAAAATACAAAATTGAAAAATAAATTAGAAGAAAAGTAGGGAAATTATTCTTTTCATCAACACAATACAAAAAATGTATACATGCCACTGCAACAAGCCCAACAAGAAAATGTAATACCACCACCATTAACAACAGCAGCTCAACCCAATAATAAAAATGACAAATTTTTTATAACTGTTACTACTACCAAAGATAAAATGATGGTAACACCACCACCAGTATCCACTTTTTATTCTCCTCAACAGACATCAACCGACAAAAAAAAAAACTATTTCATCATCATTATTATTAGCTATTAAAGGAAAAAATCTCCTCCTCCTTCTAACCAATCACCATCATTATTATTAGCAACAACAATTGAACCTCCCTCACCATCGAATCAATTATTAGCTCTTCCTCCACCCCCTCATCCTTCTAACCAACTACCACCACCATCATTATTATTATCATCATCAACAATTAAAGCTCCAAAAAAATCATCAACACTAGTTGTAACAAGTAAAGGAGAAAAGAAAATAAAAAGAAAAAGAAATGATGATGAAGATGAAAAACAACAACAAAAAATTATGGGAAAAAATTACTCACTACTAAAAAAAAGGAAAAAAACAATGAAGAATAATTTTATTTTTTATTTCTATTATATTATAGAAAATATATATATTTTTATTATATATATATATATATATATATATATATATATATATATATATATATATATATATATATATATAATAAAATGACTTATTATAAAAAATTATTACTCATTTAAAATAAATTAATTCATAATGGTATTTGTCGTTGATAATAATTGTTATCTTCATAATAATAATGAAAGTATTAAAAAATCATACGGTATTTTATGCGTAACATCAAAAAAGCCATATTATATATTATTAAATAATTCTCCTTCTTATTCTTGTACACAAATTTTATTTAAAAAACCACTTCAATTCAATAGTCAAGAATCATATAACATATTTTTAAATTCATTTCCTAACCACGTGGGTGAAGGAGAATATACTATACCTCGTGGTAAAATGGAACCTATAGACCAAAATAATATTGTAAATACTAAAATTCATGAATTTATAGAAGAAACTAAATTACATTATCCCGAATTTAAAAACATAATTAACGAACATTATTCTAATCCTAAACATTTATCTATTTTTAATAACATAAGATATAATATTCAAGAGGAATAGATAGGGTTAGATGAGAAAAAAAAAATATTGTAGATTATAAAATTTTTTTTATAAATAAAATATCAGACTTAGAACCCGCAACTCTCAAAACACTTAATGATTATTTATTTATTAATAAAGCTGAATCCACCATTTTAACATGTTACATAAATAAATATAAATCTGATGATCAAATAGATAAATTAAGAAACCCCATTTTTATTCCCTTAAAAAATAGACTAAAATTGTTAAATTTATATCGTCAACAATGAATTTTGTTTAAATAAAAAAAAATATTATATCTTTATACGACAATTATTATTATAAAAAAAGTCAATTATATTTATCTTTTAAATTTAAAAAATATAGACCTTTATATATATATATATATATATATATATATATATATATATATATATATATATATATATATATATATATATTTTTTTTTTTTTTTATACATATATATTATTATTATATTTATTATATAATATTTTTATATAATAAAAGGAGCTCACAAACAAGTTTTTAATTTAGAAAAAAAGATGGAGAGTGATATTTTATTGTATAAGAAAACACTTATTAAAAATTTAAAATTATTATAATAATAATAATAAAAAATCAAATTTTCATACTGACTTTTTAACGCGTCTACTGAAATGAAATTTTATAAGTGAAAATATTTCAGAAAAAAATAATGATAAAACACAATACACACGTATAAATTTTTTTTCGGGTTTTCCCAAGAAAAGTTTGTATTGTTCTAATATGACTTTTTTTCATAATTTTCTTAGAGATAAATATTTTGATGATGATGAAAAGGGGAAAAGTGGATTAATAGGATCTATATATTTACCTAGATATACATTAAACTTTCAGCGCTTTTGTTTAGATTTTGATCTCAAAGACAATAATATCTTTTTTAGTACTACCGTTTTAACAAAAAAAGAATATGACAACTACTGTATGTAAAAATTAGAGAAAAACAAACAGAACATCACTATATGTATAATAATAATAATAATAACAATACTCCATTAAAATTAAATATAAATTATATAATTCACGAAATTATTTTTATTTTAACTGAATATTTAAAATGAAATGCATTTTCTATTTATATTATTGTTAAAGGAGGAAATTTTAATAAAGGCTTTCATGTAGAAATACCGTCATTAATTATGGAGTATCATGATATTTTTCTTTTATATAATTTTTGTCAAACTTTTACAAAATAATTGCTTATTAGATGCGACTATCAATTATAGCGCATTTGGATCTTGTAAATATAATAATAATAATAATAATGAATTTAATTGCACGTATTTACCTTATGCTAAATATAAAAAAGGAATTTTTCAATCTAATGTTCCAATTTTTAATAGTATAAAAGATGCTTTTAATAAATTTTATATTTTTAAACCATTAAATACACAAAGAATATATAAATTACCAATAAATACAGTATTATTAAATGAAAGAGATAATGATGAAAATTATTTAATTCATTCTTTAAAAGAATTGATTCAAAAAGAAAAAGATGAGAAGTTTAATTGGAATACAGCCTTAAATCCCCTTCTTATTTCCAACCAGCATAATAATGATGATAATAATAATGAACAATACCATATTGGCAACATTATTATTAATAATGAAAAAAAAAAGTTGCATAAAAAGTTTCTCCCATTAACTAATTCCAGAAGAATAAATGATGTTTATACAAATACCTTAAATTGAGATGATATTATACAACCCAATAATGAAATATATCATATAGAAATTTTTAATGTACCTACATATAAAAAATAAATAATATACATTAATGTTTTTCATATGTAATAATTGATTCAAAATTAAAGATAAATCTAGTTGATAATAATAATAATAATAATGATGATGAGAATGAGAATAATAGAAATAACCTTTATGAAGAAGAAAATTAATTATTATTACCAAAAGACAAATTGTTTCCTTTTAAAACTGAACACATTTAAAGACTTCTAAATAATAATAATAATAATAATAATAATAATAATAATAATAATAATAATAATAATAATAATAATAATAATAATAATAATAATACTGATGAAAAACAACGACAAAGACAAAGTAATACAGTTTTATATTTATTATGTATATATATCTCGTGCGTAGAAAATGAAATGCGAGAAATATTATTATTACGATGGATTCGTCTTTTTGCAGATAATACACTGGCTGCATTATTTCTACATATGTTTGAACAATTTACGCAAAAACGAAATTTTTAAAATTTAGATATGGACAATTATAATAATAATAATAATAATAGTAATAAAAATGGTGATATTAAAATGTGAGTAATTTTGTCTTTAAAAAACCTTTTGATTAAAACTAATGTTTTATCTATACAGGAGGCTATATACGCATTAAAAAAACACATTAGTTTTGTTGATAGAAAAGTTATCGATAAATATTTATATTTCGGTCTTTTTTACAATTAAAGGAGCTATATAATGGTTATTAAAATACCAAATATAATTTGCGCTGCTATATTAACAAATTCTTCTATTTTATTTTATTTAATTTCATTATACAGACCCATTTTGTTACACGATAATAAAAATTATAATAAAACTAATATTAAAAATAGTTTAATTGTTTGGTGTGATTCGAATTGGATTACACATCCAATTTCAGGTAATAGTAATAATAATAGTAGTGGTGGTAGTATTGGTGGTGGTGGTAATATTTCTAGCAGATCAAATTTGATTTCTAAATTGAACATTCCTCAATACTTTCCAAAATAATATCATATCGCCGTCATAATAAATAACATTGCTGATTTTAGGGAAAATGGTGTTTTTACCACAATAGGTAAACCTTCTTCATCGTTACAACCTCCCCCGTCTAAAAAGAAAAAAAAAATGGCAACAAAAATGGAAAAAAGAATGATGATTTCAATGGAAGGAGGGGGGTTAGTAGGTTGTAGTGGTAATAGCTATACTCCAGTTCTTTCTCAAATTTTAAATAAAATGCAATTATATTGAGCTTTAACTAACCTGTATACAGCACCCCCAATATTATTAAAATTTATAAATTTTTATATCATTTTGGGAACTTGTAACCCTATAAACGGTTCTTTATTACACATATTACCAATTCTCATGTATTATATCGATGAAAAAATGAATTCGATATATCCAGAAGAGTTGGATGAATTACTAAATCACCACCAACATTGCAAATTTTTACATGAACAGATATTTCCCATTTTTCATCGAATCTTAAAAAAAAAACACTTGAAAATGAAAATGGAGAAATTAGAAAAAAATTAAACTTAAAAACAGATTACATTAAACAACAATTACAAGTTGTTAAAGATATTAGTGAAGAAGAAAATAATGACGATGATGATGAAGATGAAAATGCTGCCATTATAAATCAAATAACCAGAGAAATTGACTATGGATATGCTTCTTTTAGTGATACATTACTACCCGTGTCAACGACATTATCACAACAATACCACTATTTATAAAAAATGACTAGATTGGATCATCATACGAAATTAATGTTAAAAATTTGTCAAGATGAAGATTATATACAATTAATTAAATTAATAAAATATTTCGTTATTGATCAATTAATACAAAACCCCAAAGATTTGAAAAATATTTTTAAATTATTATCTACTGAAGAAGAAGAAAATGCTGCATTTTTAAATTTTAATAAAACTGATAATAAACATAAATACATAGCTCAACTTTTACGAAAAATTTTAGATACACATCCTTTTGCATCAAGATTATTACCCGATTCTGAAACGGATGATTTGATAAAACCTTTATGTAAATGTTCTTCGAGTCAAGTTTTCTTCGGCCTTTTACAAACTTTTAGCTACGATGTAGCTTCGATGGTATATGCACTTAGTTTAATTTTTATAAAAATTTGTCATGAGGTTGGAACTTTAAAACAAAAAATTATTCATTTTTTCTCGGTGAAACTAATAGCGGTCAAACATCTTTCTTAGCGCAAATATTATCCGTATTGGGAAATTTAGGGGGAATATTATCTCCTTTTACATTAAACCAAACGACCATTTTAGACATATTTCACGGTTTAGCCAAGAATTGCGATAATGCACGTTTTTGGTATATGGATGAAATGCCTAAAAAACCTTTTAATAGACAATTACTTAATCAAATTACAGGTAATTCTGAAATTTTTATAAGATCTAATTATACCGCCGGTACTACAGTTCCATTAGGACCCACTATTTTAATTTTTGGAAACAGTAAACCCCAGTTCACAGAAAATTGCCCGGCACTTATTGAAAGATTGAAATATTTTACCTTTAAATCACGTTTTGACTCAAAAATGACCATAAATTTT
>JANJGK010000008.1:66916137-66917687 GCA_039081455.1 Macrobrachium rosenbergii
AAAGTTTGAACCCAGACCAGTAAAAGTTTTTTTTTTTTTAAATAGAAGTGTTAAAACTGTCATTATGTCGGAACACCAAAACATCCAAGAATGGTAATTGATTATTGTCCTCTCTTTCTAATGTAAACTTAATATTTGGATGTACTTCGTTGATGTACGAGAGGAACTGATCAGCATGAAAGGCTGATTTGAAAAGAACGAAGGTGTCATCGACATACCGTTTATATACAAGAGGATAAAAGCTAAGGGGGCAATTTTCCAACATGCCCTCCTCCAGGGAGCACATGAAAATGTTAGAAAACGTGGGGCCTAGAGGTGATCCCATTGCCATCCCATCTATCTGTTTGTACAAACAACCATTAAAAATAAAAGCAGTGTCCAGCACTG
Organism: Macrobrachium rosenbergii; assembly: GCA_039081455.1. Lineage (NCBI taxonomy): Eukaryota > Metazoa > Arthropoda > Malacostraca > Decapoda > Palaemonidae > Macrobrachium > Macrobrachium rosenbergii. The sequence continues at coordinate 66,916,525 of JANJGK010000008.1, forward strand.
CTAACTCCAACAATTTCTTAAAAAGACAACGATCATAATTAAAATAAGTGTCATTGGGTTCGATAAAAATTTTATCTAAAATAACTTCAATTGTTTCCTCCACTGGGACATTTGTAAATAATGACTCAACATCATAACTAGTCATATATAAATCAGAGTTTTGGCATAAAATATATGATTTGAACTCTTCAGAGTTTTTTAAAGTGTGAAGGTTAGAAGTCAACTGTTCTAATAGTGGTACTAAATATTTGGCTAATTTATAGTTAGGAGCGTGGATTGATGACAATATTGGTCTCAATGGAATTCCGTCTTTGTGTATTTTAGGTAGACCATATAAAATTCCAAACGACGTACCAGAGCAATGTAACTCTTCATAAGTATCTTTATTGATGATATTTTTGGTATTAAGTTCTTTTAAAAACCTGTTGATTTTATCTTCAACTTTAAATATATGTTTGCAATCAGGGTTACCGATTTTTTTAAACTTGCTTCCATCACTGAGAATAGACTCCATTTTACTGATATAATCATCTCTGTTTAAGATAACAGTACCTCTACCCTTATCAGGTTTAGTAATTACCAAACTTTCGTTTTTTGCCAAGTTCTACAGAATATTCAAGTCCGTTCTCTTAAGAAAAGGTGTCCAACTGGTAGTCAGTTTTCTAAAAGCTTGTTGAGAAATATCCGATAATTGCGTTTGTAATTTGCTGATATCAATATTGAAAGGTTGATTCTTTAACTTATGGAATAGTGATTGTAAAGGTAAAAAAAACCTGGTATAATTAGGTTTGTAACAAGGCATGCAGAAGTCCAATCCCAGAGATAATAAAAATTCTTCTCGTTTTAACAATACATAAGAGGACTCATTAAAAATTGAACTCACACTATGGTTAAAATGAGGAAGGAGAACACCAAGTCATCCACACGAACTACTCATTTTGGAATCGTTATTCATAAAACAGCTAGTTCCTAAGTTGAACTCACACACCACCTCTGTTCAGTTGTATCTGGCTAAAGCCAGTTTTCTTTGCTGCTTTCCTTTTCCCTTTTAGTCATTCAGTCCTCAACCTTTTAGTCTAGCAGGTGCTTTTTATAAATTGTCTTGTTTTAATGTATATTTATATAGCATGTTGAGACTCTTGAAGTCGTTAGTTTTATTCCAT
>JANJGK010000008.1:66917787-66922787 GCA_039081455.1 Macrobrachium rosenbergii
GATGATGTTGCCACCTGCCACCAATTGTGAGCCAGGATCACTAACACAAAGTTGTGGGAACCCATATTCAAAAACATGTAATTGAAAGGCTCTCAAATACTCTCACACACTGAAATCTCGACAGACCTTCAGATTAATAGCCCTTGACCAAGTACATGTGAAACACAAATCCACACCTTCATAGTGTCAGCCCCCTGTTTAACATTAAATGGTCCAATAAAATCAATAAAAATATTAGAAAATGGAACACCAGGTGGACTAGAGCGAAATTCACGATAATTATTCTGGTTCAACCTCACACTTCTTATATTAAACCTGTGGCATGGAATACATTGCTTAAGGGCATTCTTAATAACAGAAAAATGTTTACGAATGAAAAAATATTTACGAAGCTCAGCCAGAACAGAATAGCAACCACCATGCAATAATTTGGCGTGTGTATCCATTATAATTAGTTTGGTCAAATGACTCTTTGGATAAAGCAATATAGGAAACTGTTTGTCATGTCCATACCATTTCTTGAACTTTGATTTTACTCTTAAAATGCCATCTGAATCTACAAACACATTAAGTTGGCTCACAAGTGGTGGTATATCCTTTAAAGTTTTACTTTCGAGTCTGAAGTATGAAAATATTTCCATAAAGTGTCTTTGTTGATCCTCTAGAATTAATTTCCTCAAGGCTAAAGCTGAATAATTTACATTATTAAAATTCTTTGCTTCAACTCCTGCTTTTCTCTTCCAATGGTCTGCACAAAACATTACCCTCCTGTAAATCAATTTAAGCTTCTCTAGAGTAGAATATTTCTCATGTTCAAGGAGAGGTTCACCTGGAAAAACACTTGGCTCAGCAACAGAAATACTAAGGGTATTAGTGTTTGAGCTAGGAACTGTAAAAGTCAAAAATCCATTGCCAGGCACCACCTCAGGACCTGAAATAAAGAGTGATTTAGAAACAAGTCTAGGAGAAAGGCATCGGGTAACACTGTCTGCTGGATTGTCTTTTCCAGCTATAAAGGTAAAACAGACAGGTTTGATTTCACATAATTTCCTGATATTGTCTATCCTATTCTGTACAAATACCGAATGCTTTTGCATTTTAGAGTATGTACACTCTGACGCTTGTAGCCAATGCAAAGCACAACTGGAATCACAGTACAAATCCAAGCCATCAATGTCAATTGACTTCACACATGAGGGATCAGCCAGATCTCTATAAATCTCCATCAGGGTTTCTACCCCTAAAAGTATAGCATGCAACTCCAGTGCAGGAATGGACTTTCTTTTCAACAGCTTATTGATCAATCTGTTTTTTGCCTGCAAAAAGCTCAACTCACCTGAGTCAACATCTTCAATGTATACCACAGTACCGTAAAAATCACGACTGAATCTGTGAACGCTTTCAGCCTAAATTTTCCATTCCTTCGCCCAATGAACCTATTAATTTTCATAGGCTGGGAACCATTCACCTGATTGCAAATGTTCTTCCATTCCCTTTGAAGACTGGGGGACAGTACTTGATCCCAAGCCAGCTCCTTTGAGCACTGAAGTCTATGCATATAAAGCCTACTTCTATTAAAGACAGGAATATTAAACCCAAAAACATCAAAATTACTGGCAATAGTCTGCAAAACCTTACGTTTAGTATCAGCATCTGGGTTTAGAGAGATTGCCTTAGTATAAATCACATCATCTGCCCTATTCCATACAAGACCAAAAAGGTTATTCTCAACTGGAGTATTGGTTTCAAACTTTGCATCAATTTCACCCTGAAGTGCAAAATCATTTGTTACTAACTGTTGAATCTCAAACCTATATGGGTTGAAAATAAGAGGCAACTGAGAATAAGCCCACTTCAAATACAGAGGATCAGCAGAACCAACTGCTCCATTGTCCATATAAAATAGAGAGTACAACAATAACTTTAGGTCTCTCAGCTTTGGGTCTGGTTCAGTTTGGTGCACTAGTATATAGTACAGAGCTAACATGAGTAAAAATGGACTACAACGAAGACCAAAACTAAGTCTAACATTTTTGTAGGCTACCATGGAATAATCATTCTTCTGTACATTTTTGAACCAAAAAAACAGCAACCTAGCTTGATCACTATTGTTCAAGGAAAGCATGTTAAATGCTTTTTTAAGATCATAAGTTAATAACCATTTATCAAACCTCAAATGTAAGAAGGCTGAAGACAGCTTCTGGTTAAGGTTAGGTCCTGGATCTATGCATTGATTGTGAGAGAAACCACACTTACCTTTAGCAGTTTCTTTGAGATTTGACAAAAACACAACACGGCACTTTGTGGTTTCTTTCTCTGGCCTAAAAACAGCCATGTGTGGGAGAAATGAGTAATTTGGATGCTCTGCCTTAAAAACATCTAGATCAGAAATCTTCTCAATTATTCCGTCTTTTAACTGATCCCTAATTACCTGATCAACTAACTGCAAATGCCCCTCCATTTTCCGTAATTTCTTAAGATTTGCCTTTAATATCAACCTTGAGAGATTTTCATTAGTGGACAACAAATGTGCAATTTTGCTATTCCACAAGAGAGGAACTAAAAGCCTTCCATCCTTTTCTCTGGAGAAGTTACTCAATGCAAAGTTAACCCACTTCTCATTAGTCTCTGACATATTACTTTCAGTACTGTTAGCATCCAGATTCAAAAAGCGGCGACAATCGTGTTCAAGCACTTCATCAGTAGCCTTAAGCAATTTAGGTTCTACAATCTGACCTTTGTCATTCAAAACAGCTATGTTATTTCCTACCTCAAGTTCCTTATAATGTAGATCACACACTTCGTCATCCAAAAGCGGATCAATTAATATTTTACATAAGAAAGAAAAGGTAGAAATTTAGGAGCAACAGGAAAAATCAGTCCTACTTGAACTAGGTGAATTAATTGCTTCCAACCTTCCATTACGAACATTAGGCTCTCCCAAAAACTGAATATTCTTGCTCAAATTTTCAAGGTTTCCCATTAACAAAATACCATGTTGTGACTCAGTGTATACAGAAGGAGGGTTATAACCAAAGGCTACATCTTTTCCCATTAAAGAGTAATGTGCATCAGATCCAATAAAACCTGGACATCATCAATACTATCACTGTCCTTACAAAGTTTCGTATCAGCCAACACAAATCCCTTATTCTCAAAGGATTCCACTATCTTGCCTAACCCTGGAAGACTTAATTTTATATTAATGCTAGGGACCACAAGTGCAAGAATATTTGAAATATAATCACCAAACTTCATAGGAAGCTGCACAAGTCTACTTATATATACTTTAGAACCATTAAATCCATTAACAGTTAATTTTACATTAGGTTCAAGAACAGGCAAATTACACTTATTGAGCAAGCTCTCTGTAACAAAGGAACTCTGAGAACAGCTATCCTTAAGACCTCTAAAAATACCATCCACCCCAGAGACTGTAAATGAAAAGGAAGGGAGGACTGTCTTATTAACAATACTGGGCAGAACTGCAATACTACTATTCACTTCTTTAATGGCAGCTTCCTTGTTAACATCAGATTTACCCAAATGTACTGGAGTACATTCTTTAGGCTTTCCTTCAGTGGGCGAAAGCTTAACTTCAGGAGACTTTGAGCACTGACAGTGAAAATGAAGCCCAGAACATTTCACACACTTTTGACGAAATTCAAATCTACATTGCTTACTCATATGGTTAAGATTCCCGCATCGAAAACATCCTTTTAGCATTTTCAAACGCTGAATCTTTAAGTCTGGAGTGTCATAACGTTTGCATTTAAAAATAGAATGATTATTTTCACCATCTACACAAAGTGCACAGTAAAACTTCCTAACACCATGCAATGTCTTAATAGCTAAACTGGTAGTTTTCTGCTTAACACTAGATTGAAGACTATGTAAAGGAACTTCACTTTTCAAGCAATTTTCATACCTCTCAGAGGCAATAAAGAAATTGTCCATTATCTCCTGAACAGGAGGATAAGTCTTTGTAGTAATCTGAATCAATTCCCTCTTAAACTTGTCATTAAGGCCATTCCATATGAAGTATTGAATAAAATCATCAGGAGTCATTTTAAGAGTCTTCACAGATTCAACAACTGTCCTTAAGATGGAAATAAACTTAAAAGGGTCATCAGATTCCCCCAAAATTAAACCTGTCAATGTCTTTATAGTAGAAGTCTTACGAACTACATCCGAGGCAAAGGCTAGTTTTAGCAAGTCTTTGGCGTCCTTGTATGTCTGTTTGTCAGCTTCCAAAGAATTTAACAAAACTTTAGCCCTTCCCTCTACCTGCTGTCTCAAGAGAAGCAACAAATCTCTGTCTGGGTAACTAAAGGATTGGGTAGTACTTTCAAACTCCGAAATAAACCTAATGAAATCTTCCCCATCCGTACTACTGAACTTTGGTAATGGAGCTGTGGGTTGTTTAAGAAGACTTTTAGCAACTTCAATAGTTCCAGGTGTAGATACCACCTCTAGGCGAGGAATGCAATATTCTATCCTATCAAAATATTCAATACAGGTTGCAATCTCAGACTCCCTAGCATCCTCACTGAACTCCCCATCCAAGTTTTTAATGGAAAAAATCTCATCATTCAGTTCAGTAAGTAGCCTTTTATGACTTAGTAGTACACTTCTTTCAGAAATTTTCTGCCCAGCACTGAATGTCGAAAAAGACTCTACACGATTATAAATATCCGTAACCTTCTTCCTGATAACCTTGCGTTTAAAAATTAATGTTTTAAGATCAGACATATTGAAAAGAATTTAGAAATAGCAATACAACCTTCAATGCAAAAGCAATTATACACTTCCAATCACCCTCCTAATCAAAGGACCTAATAAACAATGAAAAAAATAACTTGCCAAATAAGCAAGCAAACCTAGACACCGTGGACAATGCTCCAACAAAAGAAAACCTCTCAATTCTAAAATAAACCGCACCGAAAAATTTGAAAAATTACAGCGAAGGTCACTCCCCCTCCCCCCTCCCCCCCCTTCCG
>JANJGK010000008.1:66927787-66946732 GCA_039081455.1 Macrobrachium rosenbergii
TCTTTCTCTAACTCCAGTGTAAATTTAATAGAAGGGACTTCATCATTTAGTTTAGCCAATTTACATCCAAATCTTTGGGCATGATGGCTAAAAGATCATCAACATAACGGTACCATGTTACAGGAAAATGGAAAATCTTGGGGATGTAAAGACATTAAAAAAAAAAAAAACCATATATAAATTATAAAGAACAGGCGAAAGTGGCTTTTCCATTGCCACACCAAATGTTTGTTAATAAAATTCCCCGTTGAAAATAAATTTACAATCACATATGCACAGTCTTATTAATTCTATGACCTGGTTAATTGTTAATGACAAATCAAGTTTATGCAATTCAATTTTAAGGTATTCCAATAACGAGTCATTTGGGCACTTTAGTCAGTGAAATCTAAAGAATTGATAAGATGGGTACCAAAAATAGTTCCTAGAAAAAGTGACAATAATTTTGTGAAATATTTTGAAAGTTTATAAGTTACGGATAAACAGAAGTAATTACTGGTCTCACAGGGTTATTTTCTTTATGTGTTTTACTAGCCCATATACTGTAGATACGGCAAGGAAGGTGAATTTGTTAAAAACTGATTTATGAGACCTTTGTTGTTTTTCAGGATTCTAATTCACTATTGAAAGAGTTTACTACTCCTTCTCAGGGGTTCTTGTTTAGTTTTAGGTAAGTATTATTGTCACTTAACAATTCTTTCATTTTTTTTATATAATTATACAATTCTTTATTCATAATTACTACGGTGTTGGACTTATCAGCCTTAGTTATATGTATGGTTTTACCATTTTTCAACTCAGCCAAGGCATTTCTATAACGTGGCGGGAAATTAATTTCATATGGAAATTTCATTGCTGCATATATGAGCCCTTTTATTATGTCATACTGTTGTTGGCAAAGGTTATTGAATTTTTCATAGGTATTAATGGATGGCTATATATATAATGAAGTTGGCTTAGTTGAAATTACAAATGATAACCCATAACCTAAAGCGCATATAACATCTTCACCAATACTTTTTCTTGATAAATCAATACAGTCTTTTTTTTTTTTTTTTTGTATTCTTTGTCCATTCACTTTCCTTAATTAGAGTTTTCAACTTCTTGTTTAATGTGAACTGAAGCTGGTCCGTTTTCTGCCTGATGCTCCCGTATATTCACCAAGCAAGGAATATTTCCAATCACTAGGGATAACACTATGGAAAATTTTCAAGGAAGTTTCCAGTGCAAAAACTCTGAAGGACTCCAAAAAATTTTCTTGCACCTCCTTGTGCTGACTGTCCCTTTTATCCGGAAGTTACTGTATTGACTGGAGCTTTTATCCAGATAATGTTCTAACTGTCCCATTTATCCACATATTACTGTGGTAACTGTCCCGTTTATCCAATAATTACTATAATAACTGCCTCTTTTATCCAAATGTTACTGTTCTGATTGTCCCATTATCCAGATATTATTGTAGCGACAGTCCCATTTATCCATGTATGACTGTGGCGACTGTCCCTTTTATCCAGGCATTACTGTAGTGACTGTTCCATTTATCCAGGTACTGCTGTACTGACTGTCTCTTTTATCCAGTTATTACTGTAGTGTCTGTCAAATTTACCCAGATTTATTGTGGTGACTGTCCCATTTATCCAGGTATTACTGTGGTGACTGTCCCTTTTATCCAGTCATTACTGTAGTGACTGTCCCATTTATCCAGTCATTACTGTGGTGACTGTCCCAATTATCCAGTCATACTGTAGTGACTGTCCCATTTGTCCAGTCATTACTATAGTGACTGTCCCATTTATCCAGTCATTAAGGTGGTGACTGTTCCATTTATCCAGTCATTACTGTAGTGACTGTCCCGTTTATCCAGTCATTACTGTGGTGACTGTCCCATTTATCCAGTCATTACTGTGGTGACTGTCCCATTTAAACAGATGTTGCTGCAGTTATTACTCTGCTGACTTTCCATTTGTCCAGGCATTACTGTGCTGACTGTCCCTTTTATACAGTTATTACTATCGTGATTGTCCCATTTACCAGTGGATTACTGTGTATACTGTCTCCTTTAACCATATATTACAGTAATGACTATCCCTTTTATCCAGACATTAATGTAGTGGCTTACTTTTATCATGGTATTGCTGCGGTGGCTGTCCCTTTTATCCAGGTATTACTGTGGTGACTGTCCATTTTGTCCAGATATTACAGTGGTGACTGTCCCCAGGTATTACTGGGGTGACTGTCCCATTTATCCAGGCAATCTTTTTCTGTCTGTCCCTTTATCTAGATATCGCCATGCTGACTGTCTCTTTTATCCAGGTACTACCCATTTTATCCACATGTTACTGTGGTGGCTGTCCAATTTATCCAGGTATTACTGTGCTGACTCTCCATTCTATGCAGGTGGTATTACTGTGGTGACTGTCCCAATTATCCAGGTATTACTGTATTATCTATCCCTTTTAACCTAGAGTTACTGTGCTGACAGTACTTTTTATCTAAGTATTAGTGTGGTGACCGTCCATTTTATCCAGGTATTTCTGGGGTGACTGTCTATTTTATCCAGACATTACCGTGGTGACTGTCCCCAAGGAATTACTGCTCTGACTGTCCCTTCTATCCATGTATTACTGTACTAACTGTCCCTTTTATCCTGGTATTACTGTATTGACTGTCCCATTTATCAGTCATTACTATGATGACTGTCCCATTTGTCCAGATGTTACTACGGTGACTGTCCCTTTTATCCAGATATTACTCTGCTGACTTCCCCACTCATCCAGGTATTATTGTGCTAACTGTCCCTTTTATCTAGTTACTGCTGTGGTGACTGTCCAATTCACCCATGGATTACTGTGCTGACTGTCCCATTTAACCCCCCCCCCAACCTAAACACACCCCAAATTAACTAAGACACCCCAACTTAAACTAACCACTGTTAAACCTAAACAGCCCCCACTATACCTAAACACACCCCTAGCTAAACCCAAACAGACACCTCCACTAAACCTAAACTTACACCCCCACTAAAACCAAACACAAACCTTGATAAAGAAATATTAATCACAGGAAAGAAAAGCATTCTCAATAATATATTTCTATGGCATCGAGTACATGAAATGAGGTATGATAAACCTGTAGAATTTATCTACCACATTTGTTACAAAGGGATGGGGGAAATGTTAGGGGCTAGGGGTTTGAAACCTACCCAGTTATCTTTTGTCTGGATCAGTCAAGAAGTTACCACATATGTTACAAAGGGAAGGGGAAGGGTGATGGGGTGAGGGGAATAGAATGGGAAGGGGGCACGGGTTTCAAACCTACGCTATTATCTAAATTGGATCAAATGATGGCTGTGAGCCAGATTTCGTCTAGATCAGTCAATCAGTAACCACATAAGTTACAAAGGGAAAGGTGAAGGTGGTTGGGAAGGGGAAGGGAAAGGGGGTATATGTTTGGAACCTACCATATTATTTAAGTTTTGGTAAATGATGGCCATGTGCCAAATTTTGTCTAGATCGGTCAAACTGTTGCCACATAAGTTGTAAAGGGAAGGATGAAGGAGGATGGGTAAGGTGAACGGGAAGGGAAAGGGAAAGGTGAAGGGGAATTAGGTACTGGTTTGAAACCTACCCTATTTTCTAAGGAGGGTCAAATGATGGACACATGGTAAATTTTGTCTAGATCAGTCAAACAGTTACCACACAAGTTACAAAGGGAAGGAGGAAGGAGGATGGGGAAGGGGAAGGGGAAGATGGTATGGGTTTGAAACCTATCCTATTATCTACGTTGGGTCAAATGATGGCCATGTGCCGAACTTTGTCTTAATCAGTCAAGTGGTTACCACACAAGTTACAAAGGGAAGGGAGAAGGGAGACGTGGGAAGGGGAAGGGGAAGGGGTTATGGGTTTGGAACCTACCCTATTATCTAAGTTGGGTCAAATGGTGGCCACATACCAAATTTTGTTTTCATCAGTCAATAGGTTACCACAAAGTTACAAAGGGTTAGGGGAAGTGGGATGGGGGAAGTGGAAAGGTAAAGGAATTACAGGTTTGAAACTTACCCTATTATTTAAGTTGGGTCAAATGAGGGTCACGTGCCAAGTTTTCTGTAAATCAGTCCAGCAGTTACCACATAAGTTATAAAGGGAAGAGAAAGGTGATGGGGCAAGCGAAGGGAAAGGGGAATGGGAAGAGGAAGGGGGTACAGATTTGAAACCTACTCTATTATCTAAGTTAGGTCAAATGGTGGACAGATGCCATATTTTGTCTAGATTGGAAAATCGTTTACCACATAAATTACATAGGTAAGGGATAAGGACTCAGAAGGGGAAGAGCAAGAGGATATTGGTTTAAAACATACCCTATTGTACAAATTTTGTCTAGATTATTCAAGTGGTTAACACATAAGTTAGAAAGGAAAGGGGAAGGGGGATGGGGAAGGGGAAGGGGAAGGGGAAGGGGGTATGGGTTTGAAACCTACCCTATTATCTAAGTTGGGTGTAATGGTGGCCACATGCCAAATTTTGTCTATATCAATCAAGAGGTTAACATATTCTTTACAAAGGAAGGGGGAGGGGGTGAGGGAAGGTGGGGGAAGTGAAAGGGGGAGTGGGTACAGGTTTGAAACCTACCCTAATAATTAAGTTGGGTCAAATGATGGCACATGCCTAATTTTGTCTAGATTGGTCAAAATGTTGCCACATAAGTTACAGAAGGATGGTGGAAGTGGAAGGGGAAGGGGTATGGGTTTGAAACCTACCCTATTATCTAAGTTGGGTCAAATGAAGGACATGTGCCAAATTTTCTCTAAATCGGTCAAGCGGTTACCACATAAGTTGTAGAAGTAAGGGGAAGGGGGATTGGGGAAGCTAAGATGTTACCATATATGTTGCAAAGGAAGGGGGAGGGTGATGGGCAAAGGGGAAGGGAAGGGGGGTGACAGGTTTGAATCCTACCCTATTATCTAAGTTGGGTCTAATGACGGCCACTTGCCAAATTTTGTCTAGATCGGTCAAGCTGTTTCCACATAAGTTACAAAGAGAAGGGAGAATTGGCGATAGGGGGAAGGGGAGTAGGGTACTGGTTTGAAACCTACCCTATTATCTAAGTTGGGTCAAATGATGGCCATGTGCCAGATTTTCTATAGATTAGTCAAGCAGTTACCACATAAGTTACAAAGGGAAGGGAGAATTGGTGATAGGGGGAAGTGGCCAGGGAAGGGGTGTGTGCTTGAATCTACCCTGTTATCTAAGCTGGGTCAAATGATGGCCACTTGCTTAGTTTTTTCTAGATTGGTCATGCGGTACCACATAAGTTGTAAAGGGAAGGGGAAGGGGGACTGGGGAAGCTAAGATGTTACCACATATGTTACAAAGGAAGGTGGGAGGGTGATGGGCAAAGGGGAAGGGGAATGGGGTACAGGTTTGAATCCTACCATATTATCTAAGTTGGGTCTAATGAAGGCCACTTGCCAAAGGGAAGGGCGAAGGGGATGGGTGGAGGGGAAGGGTAATGGGAAGTGGGTACAGGTTTGAAAATACCCTATTATATAAATTGGGTCAAATAATGGCCACATGCCAAATTTTGTCTTGTTCGGTGAAGCGGATGCCATGTAAGTTACAAGGGGAAGGAGAATGGGGTACAGGTTTGAAACCTACCCTATTACCTAAGTTGGGTCAAATGATGGTCACGTGCCAAATTTTGTCTAGATAGGTCAAGCAGCTACCACATTAGTTACAAAGGGGAGGGGGAATTGGTGATAGGGGAAGGGGAAGGGGTATGTGCTTGAACCTACCCTATTATCTAAGTTGGGTCAAATGTTGGCCACTTGCCCAGTTTTTTCTAGATCGGTCATACCGTTACCACATAAGTTACAAAGGGAAGGGGGATGGGGATGGTGAAGGGGAACTGGGTATAGGTTTGAAACCTACCTTATTATCTAAGTTGGACCAAATGATGGCCACAGCCAAATTTTGCCTAGTTCAGTCAAGTGGTTACCACATAAGTTACAAAGTGATGGGGGATGGGGATGGGAAAATGGGAAGGGGAAGGGGGTACAAGCTTGAAACCTACCTTGTTATCTAAGTTGGGTCAAATAATGGCCACATGTCAAATTTTGTCTAGATTGGTCAGACGGTTACCACATAAGTTACAAAGTGAGAGGGGAAGGGGGATGGGGGAAGGTGAAGGAGAAGGTGTACAGGTTTGAAACCTGCCCTACTATCTAAGTTGTGCCAAATTTTTATTAGGTCGATGAAGTAGTTACCACATAAGTAACAAAGGGAAGGTGGTGTGGGTTTGAAACCTAACCGATTATCTAATGTAGGCCAAATGGTGATGCAGAAAAGGAGGACGGGGGAAGGGAGAAGGGGAAGGGGGTATGGGTTTGAAACCCAGCCAATTATTTAAGTTGGGTCAAATGATGGCCTCTTGGAAAATTTTGTCTAGATCGGTCAAGCTGTTACCACATGATTTACAAAGGGAAGAGGGACTGAGATTGGGGGAAGTGAAGGAGAAGGGGGTTATAGGTTTGAAGCCTGCCCTATTATCTAAGTTGGGTCAAATGATGGTCACGTGACAAATTTTGTCTAGATTGGTCAAGTGGTTACCACATAAGTCACAAAAGGAAAGGGGACTGGGGTTGAGGGAAGGTGAAGGAGAACAGGGTACCAGTTTGAAACCTACCCTATTATCTAATCCGGGCCAAATGATGGCCTCGTGCCAAATTCTGTCTAGATCAGTTACAAAGGGAAGGGGGAAGGGAAATGGGGGAAGGTAAAGGGGAAGGGGATACGGGTTAGAAACCTACTCTATTATTTAAGTTGGGTCAAATGATGGGCTCTTGCCAAATTTTGTCTACATCGGTCAAGCTATTACCAAATAAGTTATAAATATAAGGGAGATGTGGATGGGGGAAGGGGAAGGCAAAGGGGAAGTGGGTATGGGTTTAAAACCTACCCTATTATTTAAGTTGGGCCAAAAGATAGCCAAATTCCAAATTTTGTCTAGATCAGTCAAGTGCAATAGTGGCATTAGGAATATACTGATTTACAGATATGTCCATCCCAATGGTGCGACGATTAGAAGTGCCTATATATTTGAATCCTGTGACTGACCCATACTAATCCTTTCCAAGTAACAGTCATATACAGAATCGTCGATATTTGGATTGTGATAAACAGCAAATTCGTAAACAATGTAGAACTTGCTGGAAATTTTAAAACAAAGAATTTCATGGAAACTACACTCCAAATTTTTCTGATGATAAATAGGTCGTCCAAACTTAGTGTATACAGCCGTACCTTGCGTATGTGGGATGTTACAACCATAAGTAAAGTCAGGGCCATCAAACCTAGGGATAAAAACTCAACCTTTGACTGGAGATCAAGAAAATTTTACCTTAAGCCCCTAATATTTGAGTAAAGTACTGTAATGAGTAACAGGCCTAGGGCTTAGCTCAATGTCTCCCGAAAGAATTAAAATTAACACCATAAATCAGTAGCAAAACTAATAAATCGACTCATAACAACAGTAACATTGTAAAAATCAATAGAACAATAAACGACAATAGCATCAAGAACAACGGTATTTACATTATTTACAAAGATTCTGTTGAAAGGATAAATAAACATGACCATATGTCTGAAACAAGGCCCGGGAGGAACTGGTCGATAAAGTGAGGCCAGCACGCCTTGTAAGGCAAATACGAAATCCGCCAGATTTGCCACAACTTGGGGAGGACGGTCAGGATGGATTTAGAAATTATAAAAAGTTCAGAAGGAAAAGATTAGGTAAAGACGAAGGCTCTTTCCTGATAATCCACCAAGCAACTTTTTTCTCATCAGCCTGACCTCTATAAAACTGTGTTGTTGAACCCCACACAAGAAACAGCTAGGCAGACCAGTTTCACATAGATTTAAGATATGTTTATGTTAGAAATGTGCATCAACATATGTATTCAAAATTAATAATGAGAGATTTTCAAGAAAGGTCTTTAATTATGTTGGGAATTTATAACACCATAAACAGTTTATAGTCTAAAACAGGTTGATAAAAACATTTTATTTTTTATTTATCCTCAACAAAATTCAAAACGAAATGCATGCCATATAGTAAAGAAGAATTGGAGAGTTTCGTTTTGATAAAAATCTCTTATTTTATATGTTTTTTTTTTTAAATATAATCTAACATCAATTAATATTCGAGGTAAACTAACAATTACTTATACCTTTGCTGTAAATAATATTAAATGAAAGATGTCATTTTCAAGTTTGGAAGACTTCTAGTTAGTGATGATGATATAGGGAGATAAATAATTACTAACATTAACCACTAATAATATTCCTACTACTGCTACTAATAGCATCACTTATGACATTAGTGGCAATAAAAACGTTATGCTGGTGAAGTATATACCACCAAAGCTACGTAATTTGTGTTGATTAGTTAGTTGGATGAATGACCGACACATAAGGTCTTTGAATATCCCTAGTCCAGGGTGTAAGGTCAACGACCTCATTCCAAAAGACTTTTTGGGAGTTAGGAATCTAACATTTGTTGCTACTATCTCCTATAATAAAATCATATATATAAATAAATGTAATATATATATATATATATATATATATATATATATATATATATATATATATATATATATATATATATATATATACATAGTATATTAAACACTCATTCTAAAAGGTCATCTCCGTATATGTATGATTTTTTCCGTCAACTTCGCCAGACACTTTTCAACACCCATTATGTTCTGTTGCATTATCCTTCATTCTGTGTAATCAGTTATCTTCACTGATTATTAGTGTTACGTTATTTTACTGCCAAAATCAATACCTTACGGTAAGTACCAATTATAACAGATTATTCCAAATGAACAAAATATGCTCTCTCTCTCTCTCTCTCTCTCTCTCTCTCTCTCTCTCTCTCTCTCTCTCTCTCTCTCTCTCTCTAGATCTTAAACGACAGTTACAGACAAAAATAAAAGTATGTGCATATTCTTCTTTTAATTTTACTTCAGCAAACTTTATACAATACCAATCGAACCATTCCGACGTTGATTCTGCTATACAGTCTGTCGGTGCAGCCTTCTTCGATGAGGAAATTAACGCTGCATATACAAAATGCAAAGACCTAATACTAGAAACTATTCTCCAGGAGCGATACACGGAAAGCTTATTCTCTCTTAAGAAAATATCATATACCACTGAGTGGTTAAGGAGCTGCTCAGTGGAAATCTATGCCGCTGACCCTTACAGTCTGCCTCCAAAGGGGCCTGCTGATCTAAGCCTACCTGCAGTGCACCATACGGCAGAAAATGCCTTTCAAACAGCGAAATCCCTCTCAGAAAAAATTGACGAAACCTCAGTAAAAATTGAGGAAGCACATGACAAATTTTCACAGATCTAGGACGTGATCAAAGGGTTACAGGAATCAGTCGACAGTATTAAAACTCTGGAAACAAATAACAATCTTTCACGGATCCGGGATACCACCATAGGAGTGCAGGAATCATTAGACAATCGCACAGCAAGCTGCCAGGCTCCTCTGAGTGAGGCATCTATTATTTCCTCGCCTCCCAACAAAGCGAGAGAAGCGAGGGTGCAACGCAAAGTCGAGATGGCCATACCCTCCCAAGAGGGAACTGCCCTCTCTCCCTCGGATGTAGCGCCCACATCACCTAGAGACCTATCGGAGGGGACTGATAGACTCCCAGCCTCCTCTCTCTCCCCTGTGCTTCTGGTGGAAGACAGATCTTCAGTGACGATCACCAGCCCTCGTGAGTCTTCCGACCCTGTCTCTCCCCCACAACCTCCCGTCGTGGATGACTATATGAATGATCATGAGGGGGATTGGGGGCTAGCAGACACAAACAAGTAGAAAAAAGAAAAGAACCTATCGATTGTCCACTGGAACGAAGCCCAACATTCGTGAGTCACCTCGCCTGAAACCTGAGAACAGATGTCAAAACGTGATTCACAATTTGTGCTCATTGGTGAAGCTAGACGTCATAGTAGAGAGAGTAAAGTTTCTCATGGGCTCCGACTCTCTTATCTTGGACGAACGGGGAGGCGACAAAACTCCCACCGACAAAACCTCCACCGACAAAACCCCCATACGACAAAACCCCCATATGACAAAAACCCCATATGACAAAACCCCCATATGACTAAACCTCCCTACGACAAAACCCCCACCAACAAAACCCCCACCGACAAAAATACCCATATATTTTCTACTGAAATGACTAGTGTACATATAGTTTTTTTTTTTATCGCTTATTAAAGATGATAAGATTATAAAGTAAAAATTTACAGTTTCGTAATATTTATTACACAAAACATATAGGAAGTCAGAATTTATATATTCTTATATTTTTTGCTACACCATTAAGAAATTCTTCGATGTCCTTCTTACCATTACTAAAATCAAGACAAAGATTTTGCAATCGCGATTGCAATTTTACAGTTTCTCTCTTAATTTTCTTACGAAGAGGTTCTCCGATGGCATTCTTTTCCAAGCAAGTTTGAACCATCAGTGCATCTTTGTTCAGAGCTTCAATTGCAACCCAAACTGTGGGATGACTGTAACCAATCAGGTATTTAAAAGTATTGTTCCAAGTGTCACACTGGTTATTTGTACGGTCTTCGCCACTAACTGTTGCTTCATACACGCTCCATTTTTCAGGAGGAAATAATGGTGGAATTTGTCTTGCACGACGCTTAGTACCTGTCACATACGTCGAATCAAAATATGCCAACAGAGGTTCAAGATGGCTAGGGCAGTTCAATTTAAGGAAATTCATGCCATCTATGATTCTGTCAGATGGAAGAAAAGCAAGTCCGTCAATCATACCACAAAAATGTCTTGTAGATTCATCTTCCTTGTAGATACTGCTCAGTCCTATGCTTTGTAGTTTCCGCCATGTATTCTGTGTTAAATGGTAAAAACATGTTTTCGTATGGATTTGAGGTCCCAGTACATTTTCTGTAGCATTCAAAAGTGATTTTTCAAAATCGGTCATAGTAGTATCGGGATTCATATGTAACCCTAGTTCCTCTCCTTTATCTAGAACTGTTGTAAGAAATTCTTGATAGATTTCCTGTGATCTGCCGGAAAGGAAACCATACACACAGCTTATTGCTGAATCACCGAGAGGAGCTCTAATAACAAATAGCTGTTCAAATAACACAGGAGCCGATGCAAAGGTTCCATCCATATACCAGGTATGTGCCTTAGCTAAATGGTCCATCGCATCTCTTGTTGCAAATATAATGATTCGATTATTGGCTTCAGCACCATTATCATGAAGAAGAAAAGGCACAGAATGTTCTCCTCGTGTCATAGTCCATTCACCTAAAATCTTCAAGTCCTTCAACGATTCGGGATCCTTAGGGCGTCCTTCTTGGCGTTTTCTTTGAACATATCTCTTAACTGTATTTATATTTCCCATGGCAATTCTTCCGTCCTGAGTCATACTCTCCAACGAATCCGCTACATTGCGACAAGTATTTCCTCTAGTTGATTTGGCCTGTTGATAGAGGGTTGTATGCACTTTTGCTGCTTCCACTGATCCTTCATCTCCCGCATGATTATGTTCAATAATTGAAATGACGTCCGATATTGCTAAATTTGTTGTTATTTTTCCATTACATCCAAACTCTGATCTTCTGGAACATTCCCACCTCATCGTAGTAGCACTGGTGGATTTTTTTGTATACATATAACCTTTATAGCACAGTTTCTCTCCACCTTTATTATTACGGATGACTTCCATGATGAGCAAAGGAGTACAGAAAAAATTATTTCCACTCAAACTAAAGCTCCGTCTTAAGGAAAAAAAGTCATTTTGTAAAAATTGTAAATAACTAGCAAAGGAGTATTGTCAATACAAATTTGTTGATAGTTTGCTAGTTAACAGACGAAAACAGTGAAAGCTTTCCTTGTAACCACTGTACGTAACTCATCGAATAACAATAGGTAATTTACTAATTTGTCGCCTCTCTCTCCCTCTCTCTCTCTCTCATATATATATATATATATATATATATATATATATATATATATATATATATATATATATATATATATATATATATATATATATATATATATTAACTATCCGCACTTTCATTATTCGTGTGGGTTTTTGGTTGTGTGGGGGTTTTGTCGTGTGGGGTTTTTGTCGTGTGGGGTTTTGTCGTGCGGGGGTTTTGTCATGTGGGGGTTTCGTCGTATGGGGGTTTTGTCGGTGGGGGTTATGTCGGTGGGGGTTATGTCGTGTGGGAGTTTTGTCAGGCATTCTGGACGAACACCCATGCAAAATTAAACGTAAAGTGGTCTATAGGATTACCTGTCTATTTCAACACCTCAGTGTTCTTAAAGACGAGAATTTCGGTCCTAATATAAAAGTCTCAAGATATAACCTAATCTTGGACCCCACCCCTCAGGGGAACTTACTGACACCCCTAGCAGGGGTTCAGACGCAGGCTCGCCTTCTACCACAAGTGCCAGCCAACCACCCATGGCGAGTGATTGCGCACCCCCGCAGGCCAACCCCCCATCCACCAAAATGATCAACTCATTCATTTACCATCTTTGTGAGTTACCATGGATACATTAGATATAACCTCTTGGAACATTTTTGGCCTCAGGAGGAACATTCCTCCCCTAAACATGTTCTGCAAAAACTTCAAAGGCATCATTGCTTTACAAAAAATGCTCCTCAGGCCTCATGACCTTGCCATCTGTGATTCAGTGCATGAAGACTTCAGAGCTTTCTCGACCTCATCGATGCAAGTTACAGATCACATCGTAGCCAGTCGCCTGAAAGGGGCCTTTCTTTCCTGTGGCACAAATCGTTAGACAATATGGTGAATGTGATAACCTATAGGAGTGATAGATTGCTTGGGCTTCAAGTGACAGTAGGTGACTCTAAGATCCTAATAATTAATGTATAAATGTCCTAGGAAATGAACACTAATTTTGATCAATACTGCATGATCCTAGGTGAGTTACGCAGCATTATCCACGATTCTACTGTATAATTGTATAATTGGGGACCTTTATTCTCACCCCACAAAACAGTTTTATAACGAACTTACTCGCTTCTGTCGAAATCACTCTCTCTGAATTAGCGATGTAATGCTTCTCCCTCCCTCCCTGCCTCTGCCTATCCCTATGTACAAAATAGAGCAGACACAATTACATCCTCCTTGCTGGACCACTGCATGACGTCCCCCACAAGTTCATGATTCTATTGTGACCTGCAACATTCGCTATGATCTTGCAACGTGCTATGGTCACATCCCCTTACAGGTGTCATTCAGCACCCCATCCATTTTTACTGTGAACCCCCTAACTGATCTCCCACCTGCTGCTAACTGGAATTTTAAAAACCAACAGAAAACCAGATACTTAAGGAAACCACAGAAACCATTCTGCGGTCAATAGTTCAGCCGGCAGGCACCTTACCGTGCACTAACCCAGAATGTAGAAATGATCATCACAGGAGAGATCTGAAATAATTCTATTCGAATATAATTTCCGCTATGCTTACCTCCGGCAGGGATACCTTTAGATGTCGTTAAGCAACTCTCGTAATATACCAGGATGGAATGACTTGGCTAAAGACCTATATACACATCCACAAGAAATGTTTTTGCTGTGGAGGCAAAATGGTAGCCAGAGGAAACGGCATTTTGCACTGGTAATGAGGTAGGCGAGAGCTCAGTTCAAACTTGCCCTTAAGCACTGCAGACTGAATGAAAAGCAACTAAGAGCTGATGCAATGTCTAGAAAATTAGAATCTGGTGATTACCCATGTCCTTGGAAAGACATTCAATCCCTAAATCCAAAAACTAAAAAGCTATCACAGAAAGTAGGAGAAGCCGTCGGTGACGAGGCTATCGCAAGAATGTGGGGTGATCACTTCAGCACTATCCTGAATTGCATAAACGATCAAGACTCCCGAAGGGATGTAGATAACCTCCTTACTGATAACATGCAGTGTTATTTTGCCGATCATATTACGCCAGGTAACATCAGCGAAGCCATAAACAACCTACCTAATAATAAATTGCCTGGCTGTGATGGTCTACCTGCTGAGGCTCTCAAATTCTGCTATCAAATAATTTACATTTTGCTAGCTGCTCTATTCAATGAGTGCATAATTCACCAGTTTCTCCCAGACTCCCTACTCTTAGTTCACTTAATACCATTATAAAAAAACAAGCTAAAGGAGCAGATGACCCTGACAATTATTACCTGATTGCAATTACTACAATTGCGTCGAAGATACTTGAGTTTGTTCTTCTAGTGAGACTTCTCCCCTTTCTACACTCCACTGACAACCAATTCGGCTTTAAAGCAAACCACTCAACCGACACCTGCATCTGCATCCTGCAAGAATTGCTGAACTATTACCTATCATCAGCCTCTCCTGTTTTCCTGTGTTTTGTAGATGCGAGAAAAGAATTTGACAGAGTAATCCACCTAAAGCTCTTCCTGAAGTTGCACAAACGAAGCACTCCTCTATATCTAATTGGCATTCCTTTGTTGTTGGTTCTCCACACAAATTCTTTGTCAAATTTGGTAACATATTCTAGTACACCTTCGGCTCCCTAGATGGGCTCTGGCAAGGGGGCATTCTCTCTCCATACTTGTTTAATACGTACACAGATGTCCTGAATGTCAAACTGAACTCACCCCCAATAGGATGCACTATCAACGAAACAACAATAAACAACCTCTGTTACGCCGACAATATGGTTCTGATTTCACAGTCAGTGCAAGGTCTCCAGCAACTCATAGACACTTAGCGCCAATATGCAGAGGAATTTGATATCCTATACAACGAAACCAAGGCACAGTGTATGTTGCTGCTCCCGAGGTCATTTAAGCATGGTTTGCCCAAAATACATAAGGAAAGAGTTCCATTACGGCCCATTCTTTCCTAGGTGAACCCCCCAAGTTATATAAGCTAGCCAAATTTCTGGTTCCTACACTTGAGCCTCTTGCAGAACCACAAATTTTCCTCGGAAATCATCGTCTGGAATTCGTGCATGAATTTCAGTATTTTGGCCACATTTGGACAACCTAAAAGATGCAGCAGACATAGAACAGAGGAGTCGTAAACTACAGTATGTGCAACTGACATGATTGCAAGGAAGGGGGTTTGCCTTCTGTCACCGAGACACGAAACTGCTGCTCTTCCGCTCGTACTGCTGCTGTATATATGGATGTTCCCTTTGGACGAACTATGATCGAGAGACCATGACACGTATCACTGTTGTTTACAATGATATTCTGAGATGCCTCACAAACACTCCTTGCTATCACCCCGCCACGCAGATGTTCATGGAAAACCACCTGGATAATTTAAAAATCATTGTGAGGCGAACAATGTCCAGTTTTATCACCCAAGTGAGAAGTAGCAGCATTTCGCTCATACAAATCATCCTAAGCAGTTAGGCAAGAAGATCTAAATTGTGCGAAGGATGGGATAATTAGGCATCTGTTCCTAGATTGACTTATTCTCTATTTTTGCAATTATGGAGTGTCATCACCAGAATTTATTATTATTATTATTATTATTATTATTATTATTATTATTATTATTATTATTATTATTATTATTATTATTATATTTCTACGTTTCTTGTTATTATTGGTATTTTCCTTTTTTTATAATTACTGTGATTAATATCATTTTAGTTTTACCATTTTCGATTTTTGTATTCAGCCTTCTGGACCTGACTTCTGTAACCACCCAGAGTTCCTAGCTGGAAATTAATATTCTGCAGTCTACATTTTTAATTGTTATCTTTTTTAATATATATATATATTTTTTTGCTATTATTCTCCATGTCATTACTGTCATTACCATTATTATGAATTCTATTGTTTCTATTTCTTCAGCAACTTTATGGATACTGCCGATTATTATTTTTACCATGTTATTTTATGTATCTAGATTGTGTATATTGTATTTCTATATTCCATGTGTATGGTCCTGAGCCAAAATAAAGGATAACGAAGGGTCTCTTAGTTGATGTGGAATAAGAACAGTTTTTCAAAAATTAAACTCACTGTTCACTCTCTGAAACACCGGGGTGTTTAATACCTGTGAGTATTAATGGCATCATTAACAGGCGATCATTTGCGATATCTGCACCAACATTGAATAAAATGATTACTCTTAAAATTATTGTTCAAATGAAAGGATATTAAGCTTCAGTGTTCATATTTTATGGATATTGTTATCAAAAAGACTAGTTCAAAGTTCGAATTCCAAAATAAAACGATCTGCTATAAGGCAGAATGAGTAAACAATAATTTAGAAATATGTCGACAATTCGTGACTGGATATTTTTTTTTTTTTTTTGTATGGCACTGTTCATATCTTGTTTCTTTTCTATATAATTTTTGGTTACTAAGTAAAAAAAGACATAATGCGCCGAATTTTCTTCCGCTCAATCAAGTTTTCTGTACATCGTATATAGCAAAATCCACTTCTCTTTGCAGTTAAGCCCCGCCCACTGCTTACGTCACGACCATCCCTTGAAGCTGATTGGTTGGCAGTAGTTTCGAAAAGTTGGTTAATCTGTGGTTCTTTTCATTCTCATTAATTTTGAAATGGTTGTTTTACCAAACTGAAATACGTTTTGCTGATTATCAAAAGGTAACGTTACATTTTCCCCTGAAATAAAATCATAATACGCATCTCCCTTAAAATAGTAAAAAAAAAAATAGAAAAATATGCATGCAGTCAGGAGTGTTCCGCGATGTTGCAATGTTGCTTTTCGTAAATGAGGTGCACCTGAATACGGAGGTGACACGGGGAATGTCTTGCTTTCGAATCGGTGCACTTGAATTACAGGACAATGACAACTACCGTCTGATATTCTCCAGTGTGTTCGCCATTCTAAACTTAAACACAATACTTTCTCAGAGCTAAGCAGATTGGTATTTCACATTGATTTTAGGAAATTTTACTACATTTTAATAGTCATAAAATCCATTTCATTGCAATTATTTACACATTCGGTTGGATGACAAGCAGTGACTGCACTCTGTTAAACAAGAATATACCTATGTTTAACTGAAAGTTATAGTGTGATAAGCTACACGAGTCATATATAATGGATATAATTTGCTGAGAATTTTCTTGAGGACATTGTCTCCTTTCTAAATAACAAGATCATAAAAGATGACGTAGACCTATAATGTCCTATGTCTTTTTGTCGGTTTACGCAGGCTATGACGTTTGGATTGTAGGACTATCTTATACGCAGCCGTTTTATTGTGGTTCTTGTCGTGGTTTTTCTTGTTTTTGTTATTGCTCTTAATGTGATTGTAGTGCGTTCGAAAACTTTTCATATGGTGACCTAACATCAGATGAATCATGGACTACTCGCAGCCTGGTTTGAATATCTCATACATGTCTATTTCAGCTATCATTAATTTTTTTCTTATTTCGTTATGTATCTCATGATGCCTTCCTACTAGGGATTGTCGTTTTGGAGCTTTTTCTTTGTCACGGGATTCCGGGACAAAATGAGTCCTAATCCCGGGATCCCGGGAATTCCCGGAATTTTCAATTGTCTAAAATTACACATTATACCTTGTTTCCCTTTCAGGTTTTTGATGTGCTTAGCATTTCTAGATATGCAGAAATATTACTGTAGATTGACTGTCTTATTAATTCCACCTAATGTTTAATAACAGCATACACTTTGTTTGTCAACAAAGAAAGAGGAATAAGAACAAGAGCTAAAATATGCTTCGTTTACTACTTTATTTTTATTCTGCTTCCAAATTACAGTGCGAATGAAAATGTAAATTATAGTTCATTATCATTGGTAAAAAAAAAATACATTTGTTTTCGGTTATACTTAGGGAAATGAAAAGAGTACTCAATGACAGAAAATGTAGTAAAGATAAATTAAGAAAAATTAAACGTATGCATTCTTTATTTATAACATGAACTAAATGAATAAGAAGTTTCTCATAGAATAAGATCTTATATAACACGACACAGTGGACGGTACCCCACACGGGGTGCAGTCACTCATCACAAACACTTCTTGTTCAAAACCTGCTGCAAACTTGTTCAAAGCATACACTCTGCTGGGACTGCTTCGTGTGATTACCGTTCCAAATATACAAAATAAAGCATTGGGTAAACAGTAATACTATGTTTCCACATGATAAAGAAGGAATATGTTCCTCTTGAAAAATCTGCAAACTTATACATGATTATTTTGTCACGGTTTTATACCCCTGTCCCCTATAGATTTAGTTACTGCAATAAACTACAAACACTGAAACATACTCTTTATCTTCCCTCCATGGATTTATTTGACAGGCCTTATCTTGCAAAAGCATTGCAACTCGAAATTTTACAAGATTTTAGCAATTATAGCAAGATGTTGTTGATGGGAAAATACAATTCACTGAAAATATAAAGTATTTTATATAAATATCAAAACAGTGACATAATCTAGACATCTATCATTATTATCATGAGGATAATGGCAGAAATTGTCTGTATTTACAGTATATAAAAATATAAACAGAACAACAAGTCCACAGCCATCCCGCAGTCAATTTTGCCCCTATTTTTGAACTTAGTTTTTATCCCGGCATTTCCCGGGATTTGCAAAAATATCCCAGGATTGTTAAACCTTGAAAATTGTCCGGGATCCAGGGATCCCAGGTAACAAACCCTACTTCCTACCATAGCCTTCATTTTCATAGAAATGCTACAGCAGCCTTATATTTAAGAATCACAGTAATATAATTTGTTATCCCTTTTGTAAATATAGTTTATATATAGTTCACTGAGAGTAGTTCGATAGTTGTGCGTAAGACTGAGACAGCCCCATGATTGGTCTGTGTGTGCCATTGGCCACATGCCCAAAAATTTTA
>JANJGK010000008.1:66951832-66976605 GCA_039081455.1 Macrobrachium rosenbergii
GCCTTAGGCTACGGTTAAACTTTGCTTTATTTTCTGGCGGGAGTAACAGTGTGGAAATTACTAAAGGACTGTGCAATTGGGAAAAATATAGTGATTTAACGAATGAACAAGCGAATATAGTTAAAGGAGTGATTTATGGAAGTATGAAAAAATCAGACAGCACAATCATCCCCAAAAGATTCGTGGTTGCTGTCAATGAACTGAAAACAGATAAAAATATACACCTGGCAAAAGTAGATAAATCAGGCGCTCTTGTAATTTTAAATAAAAGTGAATACACAGAAAAAATGGAAAATCTTTTGGGTGGTGATAGCACATAAAAAGAATTAAATAAGAGCCCGTTAGACAATGTGAACAGTGGTTTCAATAGGAAAGTGAAAAAGCTTATAAAGAAGTTGTGTTTGACCTCTCCATCGCTACCATACATGTATGGTACAATAAAAACTCACAAAACAAACTTTCCTACCAGGCCAATTATCAGTTCAGTTGGTTCCGCATCTTACAAGCTAGCGAAGTACCTAGTAGATACTCTCAACCCATTAGTAGGTACCATCTCAAATGCTAATGTCACGAATAATGTGGACCTGATAAACAAACTAAATAGTGTACAGGTCAATAGTGAATCCAGACTTGTAAGTTTTGATGTAGTGTGACTGTTCACAAAGGTGCTAATTGATGAGCCGATGGAGTTTTTATCTGAATTATTAGAGAGCACACAGCTGAATATCCCATTTTCAAAAAGTACTTTAACTCAAGTGACTAAATTATGTGCGAAAGAATGTAAATTTTAATTTAATGGTAAACTTTACTCACAAAATTTTGGTATGGCAATAGGAATCCTTATATCCCCAGTGTTAAGTAACTTATATGTGGAAGTTTTTGAAAAGAAAATATTAAGCAACATAATCCCACGCAATGTAACATTGTTAAGGTATGTTGACGACATAATTTGTGTATGGCCAGAGAACCAAGATGTAAATAACTTTTTTGCTAAGTTAAATCAATTAGTACTATCAATTAAATTCTCTATGCAAATGGAAAATGATGGATGCTTACCCTTTTTGGATGTCCTCATACGAAGAAATAGTAGTGGGTTTAAATATACATTAGTGTGTGGAGAAAACCCACTAATATTTCTTCTTATGTGCATTTCTATTCCGGACAAAGCAATAAGGTTAAGAAATCAGTGTTTTCATCAATGGTTTTAAGAGCATTACGGGTATATATTGATGAGGAAATAGATAAGATTAGGAATGCAGGCAAGAAATTGAAATATCCTGAGAGTGTATTAAAGAGTGTATTTGACGCAGCAAAAAAGACTGTATCAAAACCAAAAAGAACCTTACAACACAAAAAATTTGCTTGTACTGCCTTATAATAGTAATATGAAAGATAACCCCTATCTTCTTAAGAATTTTGGTGTTAGTGTCAAATTTAAGAACAATAAAACAATGAAAAATGTACTTATCAAGAACTCCCCTGACAACCAAACTCAGCCTCCCTGACACCTGTCAGGTGTGGATCTGAGGTCTCCTATGGTCGGTATGTTTATCAGTAATTGCCCCCTGAGAGTATATTGTGATTTTTTAGCCAATTCCGTTTTGAAGGCCACTCCTACCTCGACACCGGCCGCTGGGTGGATACGTAGTCTCTAACACTTGTGTATGTTCATCAGTACTGTTCCTGTAGTATATATACTTGTGACTTCTTATACTCTGTATCAGTCCTTCGTCAATGGCTTGGAAATAAAGTCGAAACTAGGGAAGACCTACACCCTGTCTCTTATTTTTCACCTGTGGCAACGTGTGATAAATGAATCACGTACAAAAGTGATAATAATCATATATATATATATATATATATATATATATATATATATATATATAATCATGAAGCTACAAAAGTCGCTTAATATCGAAATTCACGCTACCTCGGTATATCTCCGTTGGAGAATTGTCGCCGAAGAGGAATTTATATAAGTGATAAATGAATTGGAATCGTGGGGACACGAACCCGCGACGAAAGCCTATTCAGCGACTCCAGTTGACGTAAACCATTGAGCCATCAAGAGAGGTAATAAGTCTTTTGCCGAGATGTCGTACTGCTTTTACCCGTCGTGAGCGGGGAAAATGTACTAGCCTCGACAATGATGGCTCAATGGTTTACGTCAACTGGAGTCGCTGAATAGGCTTTCGTCGCGGGTTCGTGTCCCCACGATTCCAATTCATTTATCACTTATATAAATTCCCCTTTGGCGACAATTCTCCAACGGAAATATACCGAGGTAGCGTGAATTTCGATATTAAGCGACATTTGTAGCTTCATGATTGTATATAAATCACGGTGTGATAAAAATTTCATAATAAGAGCTGCGTGTTCCAAACGTACCAATGAACTATCATAGCGGAGGTGGGTCATTGTCGAGGCTAGTACATTTTCCCTGCTCACGACAGGTAAAAGCAGTACGACATCTCGGCAAAAGACTTATTACCTCTCTTGATGGCTCAATGGTTTACGTCAACTGGAGTCGCTGAATAGGCTTTCTTCGCGGGTTCGTGTCCTCACGATTCCAATTCATTTATCACTTATATAAATTCCCCTTCGGCGACAATTCTCCAACGGAGATATACCGAGGTAGCGTGAATTTCGATATTAAGCGACATTTGTAGCTTCATGATTGTATATAAATCACGGTGTGATAAAAATTTCATAATAAGAGCTGCGTGTTCCAAACGTACCAATGAACTGTCATGGCGGAGGTGGGTCATTGTCGAGGCCAGTACATTTTCCCCGCTCACGACGGGTAAAAGCAGTACGACATCTCGGCAAAAGACTTATTACCTCTCTTGATGGCTCAATGGTTTACGTCAACTGGAGTCGCTGAATAGGCTTTCGTCGCGGGTTCGTGTCCCCACGATTCCAATTCATTTGTCACTTATATAAATTCCCCTTCGGCAACAATTCTCCAACGGAGATATACCGAGGTTGCGTGAATTTCGATATTAAGCGACATTTGTAGCTTTATGATTGTATATAAATCACGGTGTGATAAAAAAATTTCATATATATATATATATATATATATATATATATATATATATATATATATATATATATATATATATATATGAAGATAAAATCCAAGAAGGACACTCTTGTCTCCGTTATTTGGAACTATCTCAGATTCTCACGTATATAATAGTCTAGATTTAGTTGATAAATTAAACAAAATCACTTTTTGCCCCACTGATAGATTCGTTAGTTTTGATGTTTGTTCCCTTTTCACTAAAGTCCCTATAGATTCCATTTTAGAGTATCTTAGTAATGAATTAATCCATCACGAATTACCTCTACCCGTAAGTCATATCATTTCTCTAACTAGGTTGTGCATTTGTGATTGTAATTTTATATTCAATGGTGCATTTTACCAACAAATATTTGGTATGGCAATGGACAACCCTTTATCCCCACTCCTCTCAAACTTGTACATGGAATTCTTTGAAAAACGATATATACCTAATGTCATTTATACTCCTTTAAAGTGGTATAGGTATGTTGACGATATATTAGCTGTTTTGCCTGCTGGTATTGATGTAAATAATTTACTCTGTAATTTGAATAACCAGGTACCTTCCATTAAGTTTATGTTAAAATCAGAAAAAGACAATTGCCTCCCTTTCTTAGATGTTTTGATACATAGAGAACCATTTCAGTGTAAATTCAGTATTTATAGGAAACCAACCAACAACTTAACTTATGTCCATTTTTATTCAAGCCATCACCTCAACATCAAAATATCAATTTTTTCCTCTATGTTTTTACGAGCCTTGCGCATTGTCAGTCCCCAGTATTTGGATAAAGAAACTGAATACATAAGAAAAATAGGGACAGATTTATGTTATCCTTCACATATACTAGATACGAGGGGGGACCCAAAAGTAACCGGAATTGTGTCATAGAATTTTATTCAGTTATTGTTACATGTTTACAGTCTTATCACCTTCAAAGTATTCTCCATTTGAAGCAATGCACTTATCCAGACGTGTTTTCCACTGTTGAAAGCAATTCTGGAACTCTTGTGAAGTTATGGCTTTTAATGACTCCGTCGTTTTCTTCTGAACCTCTTCAACGTCTGCAAAACGGTTTCCTTTGAGGGCTTTCTTCATTCGGGGGAACAAAAAGAAGTCACAGGGAGCAAGATCGGGTGAATAGGGAGGGTGGGTAAGTGTGGTCATGCCATTCTTGGTCAGAAACTGTCTCACACTCAAGGCAGTGTGCGCTGGTGCATTGTCGTGATGAAGCCACCACCCTCCACTTTGCCACAGGTCGGGGCAAAGTGGAGGGTGGTGGCTTCATCACGACAATGCACCAGCGCACACTGCCTTGAGTGTGAGACAGTTTCTGACCAAGAATGGCATGACCACACTTACCCACCCTCCCTATTCACCCGATCTTGCTCCCTGTGACTTCTTTTTGTTCCCCCGAAAGAAGAAAGCCCTCAAAGGAAACCGTTTTGCAGACGTTGAAGAGGTTCAGAAGAAAACGACGGAGTCATTAAAAGCCATAACTTCACAAGAGTTCCAGAATTGCTTTCAACAGTGGAAAACACGTCTGGATAAGTGCATTGCTTCAAATGGAGAATACTTTGAAGGTGATAAGACTGTAAACATGTAACAATAACTGAATAAAATTCTATGACACAATTCCGGTTACTTTTGGGTCCCCCCTCGTATGTGTTATAACAAAGCCCACAAAAAGTTTTATAGTGAAAGTAACATGAAGAAAGAAACCCCTAAGAACATTCTTAGCTTGCCTTATTTTAGTGGTTTTGAAAACATAAAATCATTGTTAAAACCTTTTAATGTAAATCTCGTTCTTTTCTTATAATAACACCCTGAAAAGAATGTTAATAAAAAATAGCCCTAAAGAAAACAACAACATAATATATAAAATTCCATGCTTGGATTGCCCCTCTTTTTATATTGGCCAATCTAGTGAAGATTTAGATGTATGTATCAAGCAACATAAGTATTCAGTGAAAACTGGACAAGCATCCAATGCTATATTCATTCATTTAAGTGAAAGCTCTCACAGGATAAACTGGACTGAAAGTTCAGTGATTGCCAGATCGAAAGATTTCTCTTCAAGAAATCTATTGGAGTCCGCTATTATCCAGCTTACTTCCAGTTGTAATTTTAATCTTAGTCCTGGCATGTATTATTTGGACCCCTGTATTGGAAAAATGTTCAAGAATGACCTAAAAGATAAAATCACTGACTTAATTACAAGGTAGCTACTTGATATATATTTTCTATATATCCGTATGTTTAATATAATTTTTTTTATTTGTAAAAATGTTCATCTTGCAAAAAGTTATTATTGTTTACAAAAAAAAGAGAATTACTGTATTGTACAAAAAATTTTTAGGTCAGTCACGAACCTGTATAATCTTTTAATTGTCCTGTCCCTATTCCTGAACGATTGATCCTAATCCTTTATAAAAACCTCTTAAATATTTAATCCTGTTTTGGCAGTTCTACTAATTCTTCAATTGTGTTGGATTCCAGGTACATATGTTTCCTTTATAATCCCCATCTGTCATTTATATGAGCTTTCTTTGTAAACATACTTTTATATTTCTTCAGTCTGCTAAGTAAAGGACTAGCGTCGAAAGGCCTCGCAGCACTCCAGTGTTTCCATTTCCATCATGGATTTTATCTTTATTCATATATTCATCACGTTCCATATTTTCGTAATTCAGTTATACATATTATATATATATATATATATATATATATATATATATATATATATATATATATATATATATATATATATATATATATTTTTATATATATATATATATATATATATATATATATATATATATATATATATATATATATATATATATATATATATATATATATATATATATATATATATATATATATATATATATATATATATATATATATATATATATATATATATATATATATATATATATATATATATATATATATATATATATATGACTAAAACCTATCTTAAACGCTGGTGACAACCAGACCTACCCAGCAGGAAGCTAAAAACAAACTACTGTACTTGCATTGAGTATTACAAAAGATAGAGAAAAAATAAATAGATAAACATACATACAGAGAAGAAACTCATTCAGAATAAATCCTATTGCTTACCTTTGCTACCAGTGAAGAAGTCCCCTCTAATCGTAGTTCTATAGTGACTGCATCTAAGTGGCTACTGGCTTCATACATTCACACATACCCACACTTATTTTCTCTCTCTCTCTCTCTCTCTCTCTCTCTCTCTCTCTCTCTCTCTCTCTCTCTCTCTCTCTCTCTCTCTCCCTCAGGTCTACAGCAAAACCAGCATAACCCAAAATAGTTTATTTGACAATAATCTAACATAACTGGATTGCAAGAAACAAGAGATGAAATAAAATTGAATACTAATGTTCACCCAATGATCAAACATATGACAGTCCACCATATTCAACTAATTATTTTTTTTCTAAATAGTTTCCCTACAATAGGTCAAAATATATCAAAGTCCAGTACATTCCCAATGAGTACAACTTAACCTCTTCCTCAGCGAAACATCTGAAGAAGTCAAATAAAACCCTTGTTAAACAAATGTATAAAAATAAAGAAATGGGAATATCTCCCATGTTACTTATAAAGTACCCACAATGAAGAAAATGCTTGTCACAAGTGAGATATATGTAAAATGAAAGGAACAATTTACAGTTTGGGAAATCAAAAATGTTTCCTACCTCCAACCAGCAATGTTCATTATCTTAATCGACAGGTCTCGAACCACAGAGCCTTCACTGAGGACTTCTATTAATATTCAGTGTTAATCTATGAATGACATTTTGTCTAATAACTAATCCCTTCACACCCTAGGGCTCCACCCCCCAAAAAAAACACACATATATGGACAAATTCTCCAGAACCTGGATATTTCCGGTGAACAAACTTACAAAGTCTTGTCGCTGGGCAGGGATGTTCTCACCTCTCAAGAATATCTGACGCACCTGACACGTACACAGCTTTACTAATCAGGATGCACGCCAGACACCAGCTAAACATTCTCTCAAGGTTCTTCACAGTGCCTTTAGCCACACTTAATAATCAAAAATCTTCTGTGTAATGTAATTCATAAAATATCTGTGATCCATGGGCTTTTTGGATGCTCGGCCACCACAAAGAAGTGCCACCCCCCGTACTAGGGAGATAGCAATCATTAATTGCCAAATTCGTGCACTAAATGGACAGCCACACCCCTGGCAGGCTTCTCTTCGGATGTGGGTTTACTCACACAAAGTTTTTGTATGCGAGAAATGCCCCACTTCACAAAGAGTACAACGACAAAGGCCCCAATCACCGATAAAGTAGCGATGAGGAGGTAATGATTTGGCATGGGGTAAGGGTCATCTTCCAGCATTGGAGGAAGAGGTGGAATTGTGGTGATCACTCCCCTTAAAGGCAGCACTGGAACAACTTCATGTTCCCCATGGAGATGCTGCATGAAGATACGATTAGTAGAGTTGTAGACATTCTCCCCCAGGACTCGAAACTTCAGCACAACCAACCTATACGCTGCATCGAAGAGGCAGGATCCTCGCAGAAGGAACGTATCCAATGAATTATGGCACCAGATGGATTTCTGACTTATTTTGCAGAACACCACGTTGAGAGTCTTCATAGAGGCCACCTTATACTCATGTTGGAATGTTTGAAAATCACAGTCAGAAGGAGTGTGGTTATGTACTAGCATCTTCTCACATCATAGCCAGTCAACATTTATGAGTGTAAAGATACTACTGTCACAAATATATCTATCATGAACTAAAATGCGCCCTGACTTACAATTAACAGCCAAGGATTGAAACTGGTCCCCGAAAAGGTACATAGTCTCCTCACTATCGCATACTATTACTGAACCATTAAAACCACTAGGGAAAGGTCGCACGATATAACTATGAAACGATTTCAAGTTACTAACAGAAATTTCCACAAGCAACCCCCTATCAGGCACTCTTACTTTCAAAATCCCATAATAACAATACAAATTCTTCTAGTAAAAATTACCTGTGAACCATACCGATATGCTGCATTCATCAAAGTAAATTCTAAAGACCCAAGAGGTAAAATATCTCCAAAAATTAGTCCCTTAGAAGCAGCAACCACTGTCTTAACCTGTATTTGAATTTACAATAATACGAATTCCGCTTCTTTTTCAATATTCAGCAAGGTAGTTTGACAAGAATATAAAACTATCGTAACATCTAAGTCCATCCTATCAACTGTGACCAATAACCCATTTAAACACATCCTTAATGTCTCAAAACCCTCTCGTAATTTCTCATTGCTATCTCATAATGTCATCAAAGTTTTACTTGACTAGCTAATTTTGCCGATACCTGTTCAATTTTCACCAAATTAGCAATTGGCATACTAGCAAGCATTCCTATGACCAGAATGGCTCCAATTAACAATGGCGCAGCCCTCTTACTCCTTCTAGAAGAAACCTGAGAAGTCAAAAAAACCTAAATTTGGAAGCCATGTTAAGTTCGGTTAACCAACCCTGCAATGGATCAGATAGATTCCATCCAGTATTCATCTCACCCAATAAATTCCCAAGCAACTGAACTTTATTCTGGGATGCTTCAAGCTCATCCCTTGCCGAACCTACACCCTCAAACTCTATACTCAAAGTTACCATGTCAAATGACAACTGCACATCATAGTCTTCTACTATAATAATACCTGGGCCTAACCTCACTACAGAATTAGTCTATGCCATGACCCCAAAAGCCATGAGCAAACGAAATTCAGTATTTAGAAAAAAAACAAAGTTATCAGACACCCCCCCCCCCAAAAAAAAAGGAAACCAAAGTATCTATAAAACTCTATGGTATTTTGCACCTAATGTAACTAAGTTTTCCCCTCTCAGACATTAATCCAACACACAAAAAAATAACTACTCCAAACCGCTGCACTTACGCAGAAAAAAAAAAAAAACAGCAAAAGAAAAACTGAACTCAGACTATTAAAGGTTTGCTTAACTCTACAGACACAGACGTCCTCCCAAGTAAAAAAAGAAAAAAAAAACTGCATTAAAAAAACAAAATAGAGAAAACAATGATGAGAAGCAACAGTACATCACAAGAATTAACCCACAAGATTCCCATTAACCAGTCTTTTTAATTTTAGATATGTGTCAGCCGAGACACTCTTGTATTTTCATCCTAAACAACAAATCGATTCCCTTTCTTTAATTTTACAATCCGAAAAGGACCCTCAGATTTACGACCTAGTTTATAATTTAACTGATTCCTAACATCTATTTTCACAAAAACTCCATCTCCCACAACAACTTTAAGTCTATCTGGCTTTGAATTGCTCCTGTCAACCATATCCTGAGTTTTAACTCAAGATTCTCAGCAAGATGCTCACATCTCTCCTTAGCAGTAGCGATCGGCAATTTAAGTGTATCATCACCAGATGGAATAGGTAGTAAATCAAACATGCCCCACGCTGGGTAGCCAAATAGCCCTTCAGCGGGAGACATTCCAATGGTATCACTAACCATAGAATTGATGGTATGCTGAACCTGTGGAATATATCGATCCCAATTTACATCATTGGGCCCCCACAGTAATTCTGAGAGCCTCAATTACCTTCATATTGGCCCATTCACATAACCCATTAGCTTCTGGTCTATAGGGAATAATAGTGACTTTCCTAATGCCCATTACATCCCCAAGACACTCTAAGGTCTTGTTCAGAAGTTCTCTCCCATTATCTGTAATCAGCACCCCAGGAACCCCTTAATGACAAATATATCCATTAAAGAATGAGACTGCAACCTCCTCCACTGTTTTATGCTTCAATGGAAAAATCTCTACAAACCTATTTAATTCGTCAACAACTACCAACAGTTGCCTATGGCCATAACTAGATTCACAGAAATTGTAGAGTATGTCAAAATGGACACAGAAAACGGTCTACTGGGAGTAGGAAACGAACCCAATTTACAAGAAATGACCCTCGATGGCTTACACTCGTTACAAACCGAACAACCTCTCACAAAGTCTTCCACTGATGCAAGGATATTATTCCAAAAGAATTGTCCCCTTATATTCTAATATGTCTTCTCAATACCCAAATGCGGACTGCCAGATCTACAATGAACAATATCCAGAGCCGTAGGTACTAAACTCCTAGGGACAACTATTTGTGTCGTATCACCCTTACCCTCAGTATTTCTCAGACTGTATTTAATCTCCCTAACTAACAAATTACCCTCTAATTCAAGATCTGGAAAAGGCAACTTATAACCCTTCCTAACTAATTCCCCTCTAAGACACTATTTTGCATCTGCCAAAACCTTATCCTCATCCTGATTAGATTCTATTAAACTAATATCCCAGTCTATGCAATCTCCAGATACATAAAATACATAAGAACCATCCAGATCAGAAAAACTTCTACTAAGGGTGTCCGCTACAACATTATGTCTACCCTCTATATACCTAAGCTTGGCATCAAAATCCCTGATTGTCAAATACCAACTAGGTCTTTTAGGGGAAAGATCTGACTTATTGAAAAGATCCAACAATGGCTTATGACCTGAAAGAACCTCTATTTGATTGCCCATCAAAAACATCTTAAAATGAATGAAACTAGACACTATGGCAAAGACCTCCTTATTACACTACCGACCATAGCCGTTCATTACTACCCTGTGTCTTAAACTTCCTACTGTAAAATGTAATCGGATGGAGTCTTGCATCAAACTTCTGCATAAGACAGGCCCCTATGCCATCATGACTGGCATCTGTCACCAAAGTGAAAGGACTCTCAAATTCAGGAAACTTCAACACTTGGGGATTATATAAAGCATCCTCAGTATTCTAAAAAGCTGACTACTGTCCATCACCTCACACAAACTGCACATCATCCCTCAGGACATCTGTCAAATGAGACGCCAAAGTAGAAAAACCCCTCACAAACCTACGAAAAAATCCAGCCATGCTCAAGTAAGACCGAATCTGTTTCTCATTCTTGGGAGTAGGGAAAACTATAATTGCCCTAACTTTATCCTCATTCACTCTAACCCCCTCTTTAGAATAACATGACCCAAATATACTATCTGCTTCTTCAGAAAATTATACTTAGCTAATTTTATCTTCAAACCCGCTAACCTAAGCCTCCTAAAAACTTCCTTAAGAACCTCTAAATATTCCTCAACCGAATCAGTGGCACCCAAGATGTCATCCATATATACAAAAATGGATTTTCCCAACAACCCATGCAAAACAGTATTCAATAGCCTCGTAAATGTCATAGGACTACCTGATAAACCAAACGGCATCTGTGTGAAGTCACAATGTCCCTTTAGCAAAGAAAACCATGTATACTTGCGACACTCCTCGCTAAGCGGTACTTACAAGTACCCCTGCATCAGATCAATTGAAGAATAAATATTCTTCCCCCAATCTCAACAAATAAATCTGGCAAACACACCACAGGGCTATGATCAGGAATGGTTTTCTCGTTCAACTTCCCAAAGTCCACACAAACCCGGACTGAACCATCCTTCTTAGGCACTGTTAAAAACGGAAAATTAAAAGGCGAGGAATTGGGCCTAACAATGCCTTCCTCTTCCCAGTTATTAACCTCTTGCGCTACATGATTTCTAACCTTAAAAGGAATCCTATATGAAGGGACAAAAATGGGCTTAGTCTTATCCTCAAAATGAACCTCATGTTCTAACACATTTGTTAACACTAACTTATTCCCTTTAAGTGCGACTATGTCTGCAAACTCAGCCAGAAGATCTTCCACACCGCCAACATATTCTTTATAATAAGCACTGGCTAAAAGATCCCTAAAAACATGCCTCCTAGCCTGTAAATCTGCTTCTGAAAAACTACAAAAGTCGCCAACAATAGCAACAGAATTATCTTCATCGACCCAGTCAACAAAGTTGATTGCATAAGTAACCTTCTGATAATTATGAACTGAATCATTATAGTTTAGCAATTTCATCCAAGTATCCCCTGAACTAGATACCTTGTTTATAAAACCCATACACACACTATCCCCTTCAGCTTTTTGCTACACTCACCCACACACACCTGTCTGGATTTATGCACTCCTTTCATTCGAAATTTCACCATAGCAACCATACCTGGACCAAAAACCATATCATCTGACAAAACACTCCATACCCACAGAAACATGTTCATCCACCCGCAAATTCTCATGTACACTCGATACACTATCATCATCCACTACACTCACATCCATGCCCTCATAAGGCACAAACACACCAGGTACTCCAACAGTTATACCGCATACCCCTGTATGGACCGAGATTTTTCGTTTTTGATACACTGGATGACCCAGTAACATAGTATTCCCCAAAGCAGCCCCTAGTATAACCAAAAATAGTTCTGTAAAAGTTCTACCCCAAGAAATAAATCCACATCTACGTATCCCAAAACCCATAACCTATTTGCTTGAACATCGCATACTGTCTCTTTAGCAGGTCTCAAAGAACGATCGGAAAACTTTGATCAGAACAACTCATAATTTATCAAATTAATCGAGGTGCCTGTATCAATGACCCCATGCACAAAGCCTTTTACCACTGGCTTCACCTTTGAGGGTTCCCGCAACAGTCCTATATCACAAGAAACACCCATCCAGTTTTTCTTTACTACTGATCGGTCTTTTGACAATGTTCGCCCATCACTACATCCCCTCAAAAAACCCCCTTGAGGAACTTTCTTACCTAAGCTACCAAAATTCTGAAATGTAGGCCTACCATTATGCTGTCTAAGAGATGGACAACATCGCCAAGGGCGACCATAACTCCTACAACCACCACAATATTTAACATGGCAAAATTTCTTAATGTATCCCTGCATACTACAGTTAAAACAACGAACCCGTGGGGCTTGAGAACTCAACCCAACCATTGACCTTTGGCTCTTCTGAATTTCAACAAAACCCTTCACACTGCAGACTGAATCTCCGAGCCCTACACCACCATGGGCTGACCTAAGGAATCTCTGATCACTATCTCTTCTATCCATTTTTGCATTTTTTCACTTCATAAACAAATCTGTTAACTCACTCTTGGCTGATCACAAATACAAAATTTCCCAAGTCCTGAGAAAGGGAACCCCTTAAAGAAAACGCACAAAAAAAAAAGACAATTCTCACTGAAAAATTCCCACACAGGAAGCAACCCACAATGTTAATTCCCTTTACTCTAACAATTAACCCCCCAAAATCAAAAGAAAGTACTAATTAAACCAACAATTAAATCAAAACCCCATGGGAAAAAAAATAGGTGGCCCAAGCGTGCAGCTGATCACAAAGTAGATGAAGATGAACATCGAGTCTTCAAGGGCAAACGAAAAAAACACTCAGTCCACCCTCAAGTAAACGGAAGCCTACTTTCATGTAAAGAAAACGGGACTCAAGCAAATGGAAGCGTGCGAGAGAGAGAGAGAGAGAGAGAGAGAGAAAGGAGAAGAATTCGTTCACCTTCCTATAGTGCAATATCTCCCCGCTATTTCCCCATCACCTCCATGATCTTTCAAAGCGCAAAAAAAAAAAAACAAAGCAAAACCTTAGAGACAAGCCCGCCTTTCCAGTCATCAAGGGAAAAATTGCCAAGTAAGCTCACAGCAACAACTTCCCCCTTTGCATATACGAACGTATGTACCCAAAATAAAACATGTACATAAGTAACTATAAAAAAAAAAGTTTAAAAACTAAGAAATTCACTCTCACTCGCATAAATATTTACTGACAATAACTCAACACCCGTCGAATAAATTATTTCCCAATGATCAAAGTCCCAGATATAATATAATAATGAAATAATCCCCTTATTAAACCCCAAACGCTGATGCAAAAAAAAATTAACACATAAGCCACGCCCAAAATTCACGTGCACTTCATAGAGGGTGGTGAGAAACGTCGCCCAAACTAATGATGTCACCGACACGTCACTCAGGGGATGATGTCGTTACTGCCAACGCAAGACATCAGTTGCAGTGCAATAAAAAAAATTATTCCATCCACTCCCCCTTAACCAGTTTGTGCACTTCAAATCTGACGCTAAAATCAAATTAAAAAAATGACAACTTTTGCGTATGACCCTGCTTGACAGCCACAGTGCGAAATCCTTCCATCAAAGGAAGAGAGAGAGAGAGAGAGAGAG
The DNA here is from genome assembly GCA_039081455.1 of Macrobrachium rosenbergii. Lineage (NCBI taxonomy): Eukaryota > Metazoa > Arthropoda > Malacostraca > Decapoda > Palaemonidae > Macrobrachium > Macrobrachium rosenbergii. The sequence continues at coordinate 66,966,107 of JANJGK010000008.1, forward strand.
AGAGAGAGGATAAAAAGAAACACTTGCATGTTTTCACGTGTTTTAACACACATAAACAGTCAAGATACCACAATGAAACACACTGCGCACACTATCCTCTTCCCCAAACATTCCCCAATATGAGCCAAAGTCCAGAAATATCTATAAACACACCAAAATCTTGCGCCCCGTGACACATCATTAAACACACACAGACACTCGGGCTCAAGAGAGACTGAGCAGAGTGCCTTTCGCAACACGTCCCTAAACCGAATTGCTGAACCATCAAAATCCCTATTCTGAGATGCCACTACATCAGTATAATAACTACTAAAAAGATGTCTCTTCGGAAGTGTAACCTATAACCAGCGACTATCTATTCCTGTCTCTTACCGCTGCCACCAACTGTTATGACCTACAACAAGGTCAAACGGGATCATAATCTCTTTCTACTTCTGTTTTAAGAACAGTGTCATATCATCTTACATCTCTAAGATTCTCCAGTAGCAATGGCCAGCTTTCGGTCAGCACATTCTTTCTCTCTCGTCGACTCCTCTCACTGTATCTATCCTCAAAGAAAGGCCTACTGGAATAAAACGGCAGGATAAAAAACTAGACTTTATTTGCAGATTTAACGAAAGTATTTCACCAAAAGCTACAGTCATAAAATGGAGTGTCTCACACTGCATAAAAATGGAAGTCATAACTAGAGGAAACTCACACTCACAACCAATCAAATTGAAGATTCTAGACCAGCCAGCATTTGTGACTAACACCCTGGTCACCAAACAAAATAAAAAGGTCATAATTATTCTAGACCAAAATAAATGTCATATAGTATGTTAAAAGAACATCACTTCCAAAATATTCGTCCTCACAGGACGAACACAGAATTCCTGTTAAAAGAAACATAACTGCCATAAAAACCTGAAATGATGCATAAAAAAATAGACACTTGAATGGAGAAATGCATAATGGGGACCAAAGCTGAAAAATGCATAATGGAGAACAGAATGGAAATATGCACAATGGAGAACAGAGGGGTTTCACTGCAACGTGAAATGGGTATTCCACATAATATCTGAAATAGATATGTGTTAATGAGTTTTCTTATTCACATTCTATGGCCGTGCAAAATGTTCCTCACAGTGCTGTTCTTACACACTAACACAGCTCAAAGAGCGATTACACCAGCCACAAATCGAACTCAATACCCATTGTATGGTTCCTTGATAATATACAAATTGGAGAGTGCACTTATGCACACACTCACTTAATGATCCCTCCATTGAATCATGACGAAACTGTCAGGTTCAATGTTCGGAGGACTCCGCCTTCAGAATTCGCAGATATCACAAAGCTTCCATCAACCTATCACGTTGTCCCCATGCATTTTGGCCATGATTGGAAGGCACAAATGAACGCGTCAGATACATGCTGTGTCCAACCACGAAACATACCAGCATCAACATAAAGGCCACCTGCACCGGACACACCTTTTTCACAGGGCAGCAATTACTCAGCTTAAAGTCTTGACATATATATATATATATATATATATATATATATATATATATATATATATATATATATATATATATATATATATATGTATCACACATTACCATAGGTGAAAAATAAGAAACGGGGTGAAGGTCCAGACAAGTTTCGACTTTATTTCCAAGCCATTGGCGAAGGAATGATACTAAGTATGAGACATCACAAATATATATACTACAGGAACAGTACTGATGAAGATACACAACTGTTAGAGACTACACATCTCTACTACCTACCTTAAAATTTAAACAATTTACAGGTAGGCAGTAGAGATGAATGAAAATAGGATTATTATATTTGTAAACACAGTACAGGGGTAGCAGTAGTAATGGGTTTCCAAACTCCGCCTCCCTGACACCTGTCAGGTGTGGATCTGAGGTCGCGTATGATTTGTTTATCAGCATTGTCCCTTGAAAGTATATTGTGATTTTTAGCCAAATGAATTTTGAAGGCCACTCCTACCTCGACACTGGCCTGAGGGGGGGTTATGTAGTCTCTAACGGATGTGTATGTTCTTCAGTACTGTTCCTGTAGTATATAGATTTGTGACTTCTCATACTCTGTATCAGTCCTTCGTCAATGGCTTGGAAATAAAGTCGAGACCGGTCAGGACCTACACCCCGTTTCTTATTTTTCACCCTTGGTAATGTGTGAAAAATGAATCACGTACAAAAATTATAATAATTATCAATGGATACCACGCGCTCCTTCCGATCTTTCTGTGTTCTTTTCCCCATCTTGGGATGTGCAGTCAGAAAACTTGCAGACTTTCTCATGCAAGCTCATACCAACAAGGAACATCTGCGGTTTCTACGTGAATGTCGGGATGAGCAAGTGATACCAAGATCTATGATAACTAATTCCTTGCTGAAATTAGAAGACCAACCTTTCGGTGAAATACAACGAGCCATATTGGAAGAAAATATCAACATCAAAACATTGGAAACCAAAAAGAATTTTGAAGATCTCACGAGAAAAAGAAGACATTTTGAAGCCTCAATACCACCAGATTGGAGAGATTCCCTACGTGAATATTGCCGTGTGAAGATGAGGAGTCAAGTGCATCGGAAACTGAAACGTAAACACGATAATAAAATGAAACTGTTGATTGAGAGAAGCTCTTTAACAAACAATGCCAGTCATGAATGTGTCGTTAATTTATCAAACAAACATCTAGATAGAAATGCAACTTGTGCCCTAGGTTAAGGTTTAAACTTTGCTTTATCTTCTGGCGGAAGGAACAGTGTGGAAATAACTAAAGGACTAAGCAATTTGGAAAAATATAGTGATTTAACGAATGAAGAAGTGAACATAGTTAAGGGAGTGATTTATGGAATTATGAAAAAATCAGACAGCACAAAAGTCCCTAAAAGATTTATGGTTGCTATCAATGAATCGAAAAAAGATAAAAATAAACACTTGACAAAAGCAGATAAATCAGGGGCTCTTGTAATTTTAAATAAAAGTGAATATATAGAAAAAATGGAAAATCTTTTGGGTGATGATTGCACATATAAAGAATCAACTTAAAAGTTGTCTTTCAAAACAACCCATTTTAATGCTTCCTAATTTGTCAGAAGTTTTCTATCTACGCACAGATGCTTCTTCAACTGGTGTTGGTGCTGTCCTGCTGCAGAAATCTGACGGTGTATTAAAACCAGTTGCGTATGATAGTAAGTTTTCAGGCCCTGAAACACGATATTCTGTCATAGAGAAGGAATGCTATGCAATTAAGAGAGGAATTGAAAAATTTAAAGAATACTTGTACGGTAGAGAATTTATTTTGCAGACTGACCATCTTCCCTTAGCATACCTACACAAAATGAAGAACAACAATGATAGGCTTATGCGTTGGGCTCTAAGTCTTCAACCCTATTCTTTCAGAGTCGAGTATATCAAAGGCTCGGAGAATATTAGTTCCGACATGCTTAGTCGTTGTATATAATTTTATTTCTAGTTTATGCTTGGTATGGGGGTATTGTCGGTGTTTAAGTCATAAACTTGAAATAATTCATACATTTTATTATTCTTGTATATAAAGGTTTTGTTGGTTTTGTTGTCCTTGGCAAATGTTAGTTTTTGTCAGTAGATGGCGTTGTCGTTTTGTCGTTCTTTGTCCCATATTCCTTGGAAAATTGTTTTCGCTTGTGGTTCGTGTTTTAAATTCACTTCCACCTGAAGCATTCCCAATCTCGGACCGTAAGTATTACTTATTATACAATTTATGTAATTTAAATATTATACAAGTTATGTAATTTAAATGTTTAATGGTTGGAAATTAATTCATTTGTAATATATTCACTTCTAATTTGTATAAATGCTATTTGTAAATTTTATGCTGATTGCAGATTTTATGTACCCTGACGAATGAACTGTACCTGCCATTTGTAATCTTAATGGACGCTTCCACTAAACATCATAATGTGGAGCCATAATTCTTTACCTTCAAATATACACAAAGGAAAGTTTGTTTAAACTGGAATTTTTTTTATTATTGAATTATGTAAACTGTTCATCTAATCAGCCTTATGGTTTATATTTTATTAAACCATTTTTCATTTAGAATATATTGTTAAGGTGTTTTTTTAAATAAAATATAAAAATGTTTATATCTTTTTTTCCACCATAAATACTGTATTTGGAAGTGATTTCTCAAACATTTTAGTAATTTGAGGTAGTCGAGGTGCCTTAAGTTAAACATCGCAATTGCCATCAATTGTTTACATCTTATAACCCTTTAAAACCTCGACAAGTGGCGCAGTGAGTACGATTAATTTTTATACATGGTGATGTACTGTTTGCTGATGTCCTTTTATTTGCAGTTAATCATGTGCGTGATACCTGCGGCCGAGATGGAGTGTCTTCAGGTATAAGTACCTGTGATGACAACTTGGTTGTATTTCCTCTCAGTCGACATGGTGTTCATGTGCAGATTGTATTGTGCTTTGTTGATGAATTTTGAGGTAAGGTATTTAGTATTTTGTACATTCTTGTTGTTGTGAAGTGGTTCGAGAATTTTTGCAGTTAGATTTGCTGTGGTAAAATTGGGAAGTGATTATTTAATGTTTTAGTAAATTTATAATCAGTGGCTTCAGAAGTCTTGTTTGTAATGAAGGTAGAATGGAATTAGGGTCAGTGACCGATCTATAAAATCCTCAGGTTTCTCAGTGATACTGTGTTTTGAAATCTTATTGATTGATAGGCTACGTAAGAGTTTCCGAGATTTTGATGTTCGTTATAATTGCTGATGAGTGCCTAAATTTTGTTTTAATTCTATCTAAGTGAAATTTGAATGTTTCATAGTGCTTTAGTTGCATAGAAACTTCGTGGCGTTTTAAAGCATTGCTGTCTCGTGGTAGTGTTATTCAGCCTTTGGTAATCCTGTAATTTTTTTTAAAGCAAAATGTTATATTACAAGATTAGCCTCTATGTTAACATTAACTTGTGTGTTTAATATTTTGCCTAAGTTGGCTTGTGTGTATTAGCATGTGCTATTGAACACATAATATAAAATTTATTTCTAGTTTAAATTTATCTATTGCTGATACAAGTGAAAATTTAAAAATTTTTGCACACTTTTGCAGCTAATTGAATTCCTTGTTGTAGCATGATATCTTTTGCATAGTAATTTCAGTATTTTTCTAATAATGGATATGATAAAATTGTTTGAGAAGGCAATTGAGTTAGGATTGACTAAGGAGAGTGCTGAAGCTTTTGTAAATAAACAAATTGCTAAAGAAGAAGAAGATAAACTTAGAGAAGAAAGAATAGCAGAGAGAAATGAAAAAATAGCAGAGAGAAATGAAAAGAAATTATTTGCAGAATTGGCTGACAAAGAGGAAGCTAGAAAACATGAACTTGAAATGGCTAAATTGAAATTTGAAGCTGGTGCTAGTAATGTGAGTGAGAATAGGTTTGTTTTATCTGTGCCTAAAATTCCTCCATTTGATGATAAAATAGATGATATTGAGACGTATTTACAACGCTTTGAGAAACTAGCTAAATTTCATAAGTGGGAACAGAGTGAATACGCAACTTTATTGGGAACTTTACTTAGAGGTAAATCTTTGAAAACTTATTGTAGTCTTGCTTTAGATATAGCTGACGATTATGATAAGCTAAAGAAAGCTCTATTGAAATCATTTCATGTTAATCCGAATGAGTATAGGAAGAAGTTCAGAGAAGGTACAATCAATATAGGTGAAAGCTATTTACAACTTGTTTGTCGGTTGAGACAATATTTTGATAAATGATTAGAACTTTCAGAGATTGAGAACACATATGAGTCTGTTTGTGATTTCATGATTTGTGATCAGATCTTGACTAACTGTTCTCCTGATTTGCGAATGTTTTTGCAAGAAAAGAAATTGAAAGGTTCTCAACAATTGGCTGAAATTGCTGATAATTTCATGACTGCCCATGGGGTAAACAAGTGCATGAAAACTAAGTTTAAAGTTAGAGAAAAACAAAAATATCCTCTTAAAAGTACACTTTCAGATACAAAACTTGGTGATCCTGTTGTTAACCCTTATGAACAGCTGAAATGTCATCTTTGTAATAAGATGGGTCATATACGACCTAACTGTCCTGAAAATCCCACCAATTTCAGCAAAGAAAAAAACCCTGTACCCAAAGTGTCAGTAGCGTTTGCTCGTGAAGAGAAACCCAAAGATTGTGTAGTTGATGACAAGGGTAAAGTATTTGGTATCCGTGCTAACATTGTTTTTGATACAGGATGTAATACTGTAGTTTTACGTGAAGAATTGGTACCTAAGTATTACAAACTAGGGAGTCCTATTAAAGTATATAATTTTCTTGGTGTCCCTGTGTATTTGCCTACTTTGAAATGTAATATAAAGTCCAAGTTCTTTACTGGTCGCTGTAGAGCGGTAGTTGCACCTATTAAATGTCCTGATGTATTGATTGGTATTATACCTGGTTTAAAGTCTAACGTAACTTCTGGATTAAGTTTGATCAGTGATTTATCTTCTAGTAATCATATAGATGATGGTAATCAGATTGCAAATTCAGTTGATTTAAGTAATTTATCTGTTGCTGAAAATCAATGTACAGTTAACGTAACAACTCGTGCACAGAAAGTGAAACAAAGTATGCCGGTCATGCCTTTGTCTAGTAATTTACCAGATTTGAACGTAGATTCTTCTGACTTTTCTAGTTGCCAGTTAACTTGTAAAACATTGAAGAGTGTTAGAGATGCTTTACGTAAGAATGAAGAAATAGTTTGCAAAGGTCGTACAGTCAAGTATGTATCTGTTGATAATCTTCTTTATCGTAAATGTGTTAAAAGTACTAATATTCAAGATGTTGGGGCTTTGCAACTTGTTGTTCCATTGAAGTACCGTGATATGGTAATGAAAGTAGGTCACGAGTCATTGTTATCCGGACATTTCTCATCTAGAAAAACTATTGATAAGATATTACATAAATTCTATTGGCCACGAGCTGGAGCTGAAATTGCCAGATTTACTCAATCTTGTTATACCTGTCAGAAATTCGGTAGGAAGTCTACTAAAGTTCCTCTGTGTAGCGCTCCTATAATTAGTGAACCTTTTTCTAGAATTGCCATCGATATTGTAGGTCCTATTACACTTGCATCGGATAGAGGTCATAAATACATTCTTACTGTTATTGACTTAGCTACACGTTATCCAGAAGCAGTTCCCTTGCAAAATATTGATTCTGTAACAATTGCTGAAAGTCTTATGGAGATATTTTGTCGCGTTGGCGTTCCTAAAGAAATTCTAAGTGATAGGGGAACTCAATTTCGTTCCGACCTTATGTCCGAAGTTCATAAACTTCTATCTGTGAAAGCCCTTTATACTAGCCCGTACCATGCAGCCTGCAACGGTGTTGTTGAGAGATTGAATGGTGTCCTCAAAGGTATTCTTAAGAAAGTGTGTTGTGATTATCCATCAAATTGGGACCGTTATCTTCCAGTGGTTCTTTTTGCTTATCGGGAAATACCCAATGATTCTTTAAAGTTTAGCCCGTTTGAATTACTCTATGGTAGAAATGTGCGTGGACCATTAGCAATTCTCCATGAACTATTTAGTAATTCCAATCTTGATGATGAGTTGAAGACTACTTATCAGTATATTATTGACTTGAGGTCCAAATTACAGGAAATGGCGAAACTTGCTGTGCATAATGCAGAAATAAGCTCTCGTAAGTATAAGGAATATTTTGATAAGAAGTGTAAAATACGTAAGTTTGAAAAGGGAGAAGAAATGTTGGTTATGCTTCCCACTAGAAGTAATAAGTTTTTAATGCAGTGGAAAGGTCCTTATTCTGTTGATTCCTGTCATTCCAATGGTGTAGATTATCTTGTTAAAATTGGGAATAAAGTAAAACTCTATCATGTGAATATGCTCAAGAAGTATTATCGACGTGCCAAAGTTAACGTTGTAGAGAAAGCTGTAAAAAGTGTAAAGAACAGTAATGATTTGTTTAAGCCTGTTCAAGTAAATTTTCTTGAAGAACTTGAAAGTGATAGCAATGCTGGTATTGAATTTTTTGAGCTTGATAGTAACAACTGCCATATCAACCCTGAACTGTCACATTCTCAGAGAAAAGACATTGCCAAAGTCATTAGTTCTTATTCTGATGTAATATCTGATAAACCTGGAATTTCTAGGGTGATGAAACATAGTATAAAACTTGTGAATGATATCCCTTTCAGATTTAAGATGTACCCGGTTCCTGTACATCTTGTTAATGAATTTAACGATGAAGTAGATAAAATGCTTGAGATGAATATTATAGAGTCATCATAATCTCCATATTGTTCCCCAGTTGTACTTGTCAGGAAACCTGACAAATCTTTACGAGTATGTATAGACTATAGGGAATTTAATAATTTAACCGTAGTTGATGCAGAGCCAATGCCCCGTTTAACAGATTCCTTGCATGAATTTAGTAATAAACTTTATTTTACCGAACTTGATTTATGTAAGGGCTATTATCAGATACCCATGTCAGAAGATAGTAAACAATATACAGCATTTACAACAAAATATGGACTTATGCAGTTTACAAAAATGCCTTTTGGTCTCAAAACGGCCTGTGCTACGTTTATCAGGTTAATGCGTAGAATTCTTGCCGGATTATCAAATGTTTCCTGCCACTTTGATAATATAGTAATCTTTATTAATAATTGGAACGATCATGTCGTTCATGTCCAGAAAGTTTTTGACAGGTTGCGTGAACATAATCTTACAGTTGGTCCTTCTAAATGTAACTTTGGATATCGTAAGCTAAATTACCTTGGATATTCTTTAGGCAATAATTCACTGAGTCCACAAAATGGTAAAATTGAAAGCATCTTATCCATGCCATTGCCTTCTACCAAGAAGCAATTAAGATCAATCATGGGAACCGTAGGTTTTTACCAACGTTTTATTCCTGATTACTCTATTATTGCTGCTCCAGTTACAAATTTGCTAAAGAAAGGTAGTCGTAATCAATTGCAATGGACTGATGAACAAATCAATAGTTTCAATCAACTAAAAAGTTGTCTTTCAAAACAACCCATTTTAATGCTTCCTAATTTGTCAGAAGTTTTCTATCTACGCACAGATGCTTCTTCAACTGGTGTTGGTGCTGTCCTGCTGCAGAAATCTGACGGTGTATTAAAACCAGTTGCGTATGATAGTAAGTTTTCAGGCCCTGAAACACGATATTCTCTCATAGAGAAGGAATGCTATGCAATTAAGAGAGGAATTGAAAATTTTAAAGAATACTTGTACGGTAGAGAATTTATTTTGCAGACTGACCATCTTCCCTTAGCATACCTACACAAAATGAAGAACAACAATGATAGGCTTATGCGTTGGGCTCTAAGTCTTCAACCCTATTCTTTCAGAGTCGAGTATATCAAAGGCTCGGAGAATATTAGTTCCGACATGCTTAGTCGTTGTATATAATTTTATTTCTAGTTTATGCTTGGTATGGGGGTATTGTCGGTGTTTAAGTCATAAACTTGAAATAATTCATACATTTTATTATTCTTGTATATAAAGGTTTTGTTGGTTTTGTTGTCCTTGGCAAATGTTAGTTTTTGTCAGTAGATGGCGTTGTCGTTTTGTCGTTCTTTGTCCCATATTCCTTGGAAAATTGTTTTCGCTTGTGGTTCGTGTTTTAAATTCACTTCCACCTGAAGCATTCCCAATCTCGGACCGTAAGTATTACTTATTATACAATTTATGTAATTTAAATATTATACAAGTTATGTAATTTAAATGTTTAATGGTTGGAAATTTATTAATTTGTAATATATTCACTTCTAATTTGTATAAATGCTATTTGTAAATTTTATGCTGATTGCAGATTTTATGTACCCTGACGAATGAACTGTACCTGCCATTTGTAATCTTAATGGACGCTTCCACTAAACATCATAATGTGGAGCCATAATTCTTTACCTTCAAATATACACAAAGGAAAGTTTGTTTAAACTGGAATTTTTTTTATTATTGAATTATGTAAACTGTTCATCTAATCAGCCTTATGGTTTATATTTTATTAAACCATTTTTCATTTAGAATATATTGTTAAGGTGTTTTTTTTAAATAAAATATAAAAATGTTTATATCTTTGTTTCCACCATAAATACTGTATTTGGAAGTGATTTCTCAAACATTTTAGTAATTTGAGGTAGTCGAGGTGCCTTAAGTTAAACATCACAATTGCCATCAATTGTTTACATCTTATAACCCTTTAAAACCTCGACATATATATATATATATATATATATATATATATATATATATATATATATATATATATATATATATATATATATATATGTGTGTATATATATATATATATATATATATATATATATATATATATATATATATATATATATATATATATATATATATATATATATATATATATATATATATATATATATATATATATATATATATATATATATA
>JANJGK010000008.1:66976705-66986705 GCA_039081455.1 Macrobrachium rosenbergii
TGGATGAGACCTGAAACCTGTGCGTTGTTGGTTCTGGCACTTGACATTATAATTTCTTTGCTAGAAATTATATTAAAATCTTCTCTCAATGTAGCAGCTTTGTCAAGTTTCTTAACCTCTCTCTCTCTTAAATAGGCTCGTATGTGTTCAGGAATTCCTCTAAGATATTGTTCTACGGACTACTAACTCTTCAAGTTCGTCCATAGATTTAACTTTAGCAGCCTCCAACCATCGTTTAAAACATCTTCTTACTTTGTAAGCATAATCCAAGAAAGTTATCTTGTCATCCTTTCTCAAAGATCTGAATCTTTCATTACAATATTCAGGGGTCATCTGGTAAATTTGTAGCATATTGTGTTTAAGTACCTTGTACTCTTTACACTGATCAGCTGATAAGGCTAAATAGGCACTTCTTCCTTTACCAATGAGAACACTCTGTAACAAGACCGGCTGTTTATCCTCTGGCCATCCCATACCTGAAGCCACTTTTTCAAAGTAATCAAAAAACTCATCTGGAGCTTCTTCTGTAAATTTTGGGATTAATTTTTGCACTTTTACTACATCAAATACAGGGTCTGAATTACCTTGAGTAGGGTTAGACGGTGTTACACGTAATGTGGATCGAGCTTTTATTAACTCCATCTCCCTTTTATGTCTTGTTCTTTCTCTCTCCCTCTTTTGCTCTTTCTCTTTCTTCTTCTGCTGCTTTTTTCTTCTTCTCTTTCCTTTCTTTCTCTTTTCTCTCTATCTTCTCTTTCTCTTTCTGCTTGCATTTTCTCTCTTTCAGCCTGTATCCTCAGCTTAATCAAATTTTCTTCTGCTTTCTATACGTCTAAGTTCTGCTTCTGCATCACTTTTCTCTTTCTTTTGCTCATGTTTATCTGTAAATTCTGCCTCAGCTGCATTCAGTAATTCTTGCGCCTCTCCTATCTCTTCATCTACTTTACCAGAGTCCATCAATGCTTGGATTGCAATAATATTTGATTTGTGCCTTAATCATACCACTAGACACATTACCCCCACATGCTACTGCTAAAGCAATCCACTGTGCCTTAGTCAGGTTTGATTCAGATAACTCTTGGATGGAAGGAGTTGCTAAAAACCTCTGAACATTGAACAGAGCCATATTCTCTAAGTTACTCAACTAAATAATTCACAATACAAAGTAAAAAATAACTATGTGGGCATTCTCCTATCAAAATATATCCCTAACACCACCAGTGTAAACCATTAACCAGAGTGATATTTTGCTTTGTTCCACGGGTCTCTGGGCACCAAACAATATAATGTCACAATGCGTATCAAGTACCTGGTTATTACACAACTAATCTCAAGATTCAAAAATATACCTCACTTCTGCCAGATACCTGAACTCTCATAACATTAATTATTACGACTGAGTACTCTAAAGGTAGCAGTGATCCTTAAGAAAAACTTATTTATTACTTGAAAAATCAAACTAAGTCTATCAGAATATGTGTGAGGTATCAAAAATTAAGCTAGAAAACTTCTAGAATCAAAGGGCATCACTCCATCAAAAACTCTAACTGTTTCCCTGGTCTTAATTCACTTTAGCAAAACTAAAGAACAAACATGTTTATCACTTTGCCTTATGCACACACAATCAATCCTATTCACTGGTGATCAATAAATGAAACACTGTTTTTTCTAAAAATGTTAAATACAAAAAAATATTTTCAAATTCAAAGTTTATAATTAGAATTCACAATTAATTAGAATTCACAATCTGAAAAATTTATTATTACTCGAAAATAACACAACACTCAATCAATTCTTGAATTAAATTATGAAACAAAACTAATTCACAAAAACTTTATCAGGATTTAAATTAATCAAGCAAAATTTAAACTATCAAGAATTACTCAAGATTTAAAAAGAAAACCTTAACACATGAGATATCAAAATCAAATATGCAATGTTAAATTCCATATGCAATGTTAAATTACCAGAGAAATATTTAAAATGCTATGTAAATAAATGTTACATCACAAAAAAAATGTGAAAATATAAAGAGATTGTAAATAGAAAAACACACAAAACATACACATAAGATTTATCAATAATGATTTCACTTGTTCAAAAGTTCCTAACTTATGCATACCATTGTTATTAATAAGTAAAATTCACGTTACCTGTACACAACTTGTGAAAACCTCTGTAAATCACTTGCTGCAGCTGCGTTACACAAAAACACACTTTTTACCAGGCACCGTTATGAACTAAATAACTTTACTAAATTCAGATCTCAAAAGTTAATGTTAAAATGTGACCACAAAACACTACGTTAAGAGTAATCTCTTTCTAAGAACGAGAGAGAGAGAGAGAGAGAGAGAGAACCAATTCGACTTGTCTCAGGAATCAGAATGAAACAAATTTTTAGGATTCCAGTAACACGTGAAACAATTACATGATGTCATTATAGCATTTTGGGTGCGAGATACAAAAGGGAAGTTCTAGAAGCAGGGAAGTGACGTCACTAAAGCATTTTGGGTGCGAGATACAATGGAGAAGCTTCTAGAAGAAAGTTACGTCATTCCAGCCAAAACGTTTTGAACGCAATCTTACAAAACATGACGTAATTGATCAAGACACGTATTCTTTCTCTCAAGTGGCGTACGTGACTTGAACATGAAACAACGTGAAATCACTCGTCTCGAGCCCGTATGGGACGAATCGGCGTTTGTTTTCGCAAGCTGTCATCACTAACCCAAAACAAAGTGTCCTCTTATCTCAACTGATGACAATTGGAATGAAACAAGCCCTTCTGGACACACACACACAAATGTGTTCAAATACTACGCTTTTACCAAGAAAGATATTCGTTTCTAAATTACGTTACTATTAAAACTGTATTAACAATTCTAAATCACACTATCACGTAATCATTAGCTCTTTTGAGATCTGATGCCAAACTAATATGGCACTTCAACAACCACTATCATTACACATAACACATGAAAAAAGAAGTAAATATGTCAAAATTATAGGAGGATATACGCATTACAAGGCAACATCATGATTATATATATATATATATATATATATATAAATTATATATAATATATATATATATTAAGACAGGGATGACTTTGGACGAACTATTTGCTGACCTATCAGCAGGTGCATTTGTGTCGACATTGCAAGCTTGCACGGCTGGATACAGAGAGCTATTTCGTAATGATTTAAGTCCATGGAGACAGCGTGATCGAACACTGACCCGAGGTAATCACATTTCCAGAAGAAATGATGGTGTGAGTGCATATGTGTGTTGCACTCCTGAATGGTATAACATCAGGAGAACAGTGACTCACATTAGGACTTCGGTTTTGGTGGCTGGTGTGTGTGTGTGTTGCCTTGTGAGTGTTTAAAGACCACCACTGTGGTGATATCTTATCTGGGCAATAGGAAAGTGAGTACATAACTCATGAACACTTCTTTTCCAGACATATTTTTTTTTTTGGAAGGCTTAGTTGTGCTGCAGTGAAATTCTGCTATGTCTCCATGATGCATTTTCCCATTCTGTTTCCATTGTGCATTTTTCTGTTTTGAATATGAAGGACTTGTAACACCATTTCAGGTTTTAATATATTGATATGTTTATTTCAACAGGAATTCTGGGTTCGTCCTCAGAGGATGAATATTTTGGGAGTGGTGTTTATTCTTTACATACTATTGATATTTATTGTGATCTAGAAACTATGACCTTATTACTTTATTTGGTGACCAGGGTGTTAGTCACTAGTATCAGCTGGTTTCGAACTAGTATAATCTGAATATTTGTGAATCAGGATTTTCTCTAGTGATGTTTTCCATTTGTGGGGTGTGGAATTCACTCCATTTCATGATTGTAGCTTTTGCTTAATCACTTTCGTTAAATTTGCAAATAAAGTCTAGTTTTGTACTTCAGTGTTTAATTTCCAGTAGACCTTTGCTTAAGAATAGATTCAGTGAAAGAATTCCACAAAGGATAAGGAATTTGCTGATCCAGGGAGCTATGGCTACCAGGCTACCAGAGACATTTTAGGGTAGTAAGATGTTTGATCCTGTTCTTAAAACAGGTACAGTTATAAATGAAGACTTTATTTGACCTGCGGATAGGGTTATTTAACAGTGGTTGGCAGCGGTGTTAGACATAGATAGATAAATAGATAGCTAGTAATACTGGTATTGACATCTCAGAATAGGACTTTGTTGGTTCACCGATCCATTTTAGGAAGCTGCTGTGAGACATGCCCGAGTCAGTAATTCTCGAGCGTGAGTCTCTACGTGTGTTTAATGATGCGTCACGGGGAGCAAGAGTTTAATGTGAATAGGCATTTATAGGTGTTAATTCATATTTGGGACTGTTTAGGCACATATAGTGTGTGTAGCGTGAGTAATTGTGGTATCTTGACCACTTGTGTGTGTTAAAACACTCGGAAACGGGCAAGTGTTTTTTTGTTCTCTCTCACACTCTTTCTTTGGTGAGAGGATTCTTGTTCCCCATCAGGCAGAGGCGTACGTAAGTGTTATCATTTTTTTTATTGTTAATTTTAATGGCAGATTGAATAGTCTTTTTATCGCACTGCAACTAATTCTTGGGCGGCGGTTGTAGTGACGTCATCCCCTGAGTGACGTGTCAGTGACGTCATTAGTTGGGAGCACTTGAATTTTGGGCTTGTCGTATATCTTTCATTTTTTATATATATATATAGCAATCAGCAGTTTGCATCAGCGTTTAGAGTTTAATAAAGGGAGTATTTTATTATTGTAATATCTCTGGGGACTTTGATAATTGACATTTGTCGAATTACTGTGTGTAAAGATTTCTTACGCAAGTGTGTATACACTTCTTAGATTTTTTTAACTGTTTTTTTTATAATTACACACATACGTGTGTTATTTTGGGTGCATACGTGCATGTATGTAAAGAGGGGAGCGGTTGCTGTGAGCTTACTCTGCAATCTTTTGCTTTGACGACTTCGGGGTTTGGAGCTCAGTGTTTTTTCTGTAGGCTTCAGCAAGCCTTGCATGGGATAATGGGGGAGTGAGGTGTTGCACTGAAGGGGTGAGGGGACGAATTCTTTTCTCTCTCTCTCTCTCTCTCTCTCTCTCTCTCTCTCTCTCTCTGTTTTCTATAGGTGATAGTAGATTCCCATTCTCTTTACTTGGGGGGAGACTAAGGGTTTTCTTTTCATATGTCCTTGAAGATGCTAAGTTGATCTTAACCCACTTTGCAAATTGGCTGTGTGCTCAGCTAGCCATTTTTTTTGTCATGAGACTTGGATTTAATTTCGGAATTAGTTAATTTTGAATTTTATTTTGGGGTTTAATTCAATTATGGGTTTAATTAGCTTTTAATTTAACTTTGGGTTTAGTTAATGTTGGATTTAATTGCAGATTCAGTTAACTTTGGATGTAACTGTGGGCTTGTTTAGTACTTGCTTTTGATTTTGGGGCGATTAATTGTTAGAGTAAAGGGAATTAACATTCTGGGTTTCTTGTTGTGTGGGAATTCTTTCGGGGGAAATTGTTTTTTCTTGTGTTTTTTCTGTAAGGGGTGTCCTTTCGTGGGAATTGGGAAATTTTTGCATTTGTGATCAGCCAAGAATAAGTTAACGGATATATTTACGAAGAAGAAAGTTGTGAAAATGAGGAGGGGAAATAGTCATAACAGATTTCTTATGTCAGGCTATGGTCGTGTAGGGTGCAGAGATTCAGTCAGCAGTTTGAAGGATTTTGTTGAAATTCGGAATAGCCAAAGGTCGTTGGTTGGCTTGAGTTCTCAGACCCAATGCGTTCGTTGCTTTAATTGTAATATGCAGGGACACATTAAGAGATTTTGCTGTGTTAAATATTGTGGCAGTTGTATGAGTTATGGTCATCCTTGGTGGTCCTGTCTGTCTTGGAGACAGTATAATGGTAGGCCTTCATTTCAGAATTTTGGTAGCTCAAGTAAGAAAGTTCCTCACGCGAATTTTTCAAGGGGATCTTGTGATCAGCAGAAATTGTCTAAAGACCAGTCAGTTTCAAGGGAAAACTGGATGGGTGTTTCTTGGGATATAGGACTTCAGGGGAACCCTCAGGGTCGAAGCCAGTTGTAATTGGGTCTGTGCATGGGATAAATGTAAGGGTCTTTATAGATACAGGCGCCTCTATTAATTTGATGAATTATGAGATGATCAGATCGATGCTTTCCGATCGATCTTTGAGCCCTGCTAAAGAGATGGTATGTGATGTTCAAGCAAATAGGTTACAGGCTTTGGGATACGTAGATGTAGATTTATCTCTTGGAGGTAGGACTTTTACAGAACCATTTTTGGTGATGCAAGGGCCTGCTTTGAGGAATATGCTGTTACTGGGTCACCCAGCATGTCGGAGACGGAAAATCTTGGTTCATACAGGGTATGTGGTATAACAGCAGGAGTACCTGGGGTGTTTGTGCCTTACGAGGGGACAGATGTGAGTGTAATGGGTGATGAAAATGGAACGGGTGTACATGAGGATCTGCGGGTGGATGATGAACATGTGTCGGGGGATGAGAAGTGTTATAAGGGGGTTTTGGCAGATGAGGTGGTTCTTGGTCCTGGTATGGTTGCTATGGTGAAAGTTCGAGTGAAAGAAGTGCATAAATCCAGACAGATGTGTGTGGATGACTGTAGTGAGAGGCTGAAGGGGGTGGTGTGTACGGGTTCTGTAAATAATCTATCGAGTTCAGGGTAGACTTGTGTGGATTTGCTAAACTGTAATGATTCAGTTCGCAGTTATCAGAAGGGTACTTATGCAACTGATTTTGTTGACAAGGTCAATGGAGATAATTCAATGGCTATTGTCGGGGATTTTTGTATTTTTTCAGAAGCAGAGTTACAGACTAGGAGGCAGGATTTTAGGGATCATTTAGCCAATACTTATTATAAAGAATATGCTGGGGGTGTAGAAGATGTTCTGGCCGAGTTTGTGAACATAATCGCACTCAAAGGGAACAATTTACGATTAACAAATGTGTTAGAACACAAGGTTCAGTTGGAGGACAAAACTAAGCCTATTTTTGTCCCTTCATATAGGATTCCTTTTAAGATTAGAGAACAGGTAGAGCAAGAGGTTAATAAGTGGGAGGAAGAAGGCATTGTTAGGCCCAGGTCCTCGCCTTTTAATTTTCTGTTGTTGGCAGTGCCTAAGAAGGATGGTTCTAACCGACTTTAGGAAGCTGAATGAGAAAACCATTCCTGATCGCTACCCTGTGGCGTGTTTGCCAGATTTATTTGTTGAGATTGGGGGCAAGAATATCTATTCCTCAACTGATCTGATGCAAGGGTATTTACAAGTACCACTTAGTGAGGAGAGTCGAGAGTACATGGCTTTCTCGTTGCCGAAGGGGCATTATGAGTTTACTCCGATGTCGTTTGGTCTATCAGGCAGCCCAATGACAGTTACTAGGTGAATGAATACTGTTTTGCAAGGCTTGTAAGGGAAGTCCATATTCCTTTACATGGACAATATTTTAGTTGCCACTGATTCAGTAGAAGAACATTTAGAGGTTCTTAGGGAGGTTTTTAGGAGGGTTAGGTTAGTGGGTTTGAAGATAAAGTTAGCTAAGTGTAATTTTCTCAAGAGGCAGATAGTATATTTAGGCCATGTTATTTCTAAAGAGGGTGTTAGAGTGAATGATGGTAAAGTTAGGGCAATTGTGGATTTTGCTACTCTCAAGAATAAGAAATAGATTCGGGCATTCTTAGGTATGACTGAATTTTTCTGTGGATTTGTGAAAGGCTTTTCTATTCTAGCATCTACCTTGGCAGATGTTCTGAGGGATGATGTGCAGTTTCTAAAGGGAGATGGACAGCAGGTAGCTTTTCAGAAAATTAAGGATGCCTTAGTAAACCCCCAGTGTTGAAGTTTCTTGATTTGAAACGTCCTTTCACGTTGGTAACCACCGCTAGTTATGATGGTATGGGGGCATGACTTATGCAGAAGTTCGATGAAAGACTCCATCCGATTGCATTTTACTTTAGGAAGTTTAAGACATGGGATAGTAATGAACGGTTATGGTCGGTAGAAAACAAAGAGGCCTTTGCTGTAGTGTCTAGCTTAGTGCATTTCAAGATGTTATTGATGGGCAATCAAGTAGAGGTTCTTATGGATCATAAGCCATTTTTGTATCTTTTCAATAAGCTGGATCTTTCCCCAAATAGACCTCGGTGGAATCTGACAATCAGGGATTTTTATGCCAAGCTTAGGTATATAGAGGGTAGACATAATGCTGTAGCAGACACCCTTAGTAGAAGTTTTTCTGATGTAGATGGTACTCATGTATGTTATGTATCTGGAAATTGCATAGACTAGAATATTAATTTAGTAGAAGTGAAGCAAGATGAAGATGAGATTCTGGGAGACACAAAAGCGTTTCTTAGAGGGGAATTAGTTAGGAAGGGTTATAAGCTGCATTTTGCAGGGCTTGAATTAGAGAGTAATTTGTTAGTTAGGAAAATTAAAAACAGACTGTGGAATGGTGAGGATAAGGGTGATACAACGCAAATAGTTGTTCCTAGGAGTTTAGTACTTACGGTGCTGGATATTGTTCACTGTAGGTCTGGCAGTCTGCTTTTGGGTATTGAGAAAACATATCAGAATATACGGGGGCAATTCTTTTGGAAGAATATGCTCATGTCAGTAGAAGACTTTGTGAGAAGTTGTTCAGTCTCTAATGCGTGTAAGACATGGGTCGTTTCTCGTAAATTGGGTTTGTTTCCTATTCCGAGTCGGCCATTCACACGAGTCCATATGGACCTGTTGAACAACTTCTGTGAATCTAGTTATGGCCATAGGCACCTGTTGGTGGTTGTTGATGAATTAACTAGGTTCGTAGAGATTTTTCCATTGAAGCATAAAACAGCGGAAGAGGTGGCAATCGCATTCATTTAAGGCTATATTTGTCATTATGGGGTTCTGATTAGAGATAATGGGAGGGAATTTGTGAATAAGACATTAGAGTGTCTTGCGGATGTAATGGGCATTCGGAAGGTCACTATTATTCCCTATAGACCAGAAGCTAATGGGCTGTGTGAATGAACAAATATGAAGGTCATTGAAGCTCTTCGGATGACCGTTGGGGGAAGTGATGTAAACTGGGATCAATATATTCCACAGGTGCAACATAGTATAAATACAGTGGTTAGTAATACCATTGGAATGTCTCCCAATGAGGCGCTGTTTGGTTACCCAGCGCGGTGTGCATTCGTTTTGTTGCCTATTCCTTCGGGTGATGAAACGATCAGGGTGCTGGTTTCCTCAGCTAAAGAGAGATATACACGTCTTGCTAGGAATCAAGGTGAAAACTCAGTATATGGCAGATAGGAGCAAATGCAAAGTCATATAGAGTTAAAGTTGCTGTGGGAGATAAGGTTTTTGTGAAAATAAATGTTAGGAATCAGTTGAACTATAAGCTAGGTCCTAAATTTGAAGTTCCTTTTCGTGTTGTGGAAGTAAAGAAGGGGAATAGATTTGTTGTTCTAGATGAGAACGAGGGTGTGTCTCGGTCGACAAATATATCTAAGATTAAAAAGACAGGTTGTTGGGAATCTTAGGGGTAATTCCTGTGTTGTACTGTGGTTATGATAATTTTTTCTTTCTCTATCTTTTTGTTTTTTCATGGGTTTTAAATGGGTGTGACTTGTAGCTTTTTTTTTTTTACTGGGGAGGACGTTGGTTCGTATATATATATATATATATATATACAAATCTTTAATTGTCAGAGGTAATTTTTTTTTTTTTGCTCTTATGTGTTGCAATACTTAGTTGAAATTAAGTGCGGAATACCATAGGGTTTTATAGATACATGAATTTCTTTTTTGTTTGTTTTTTTTTTTCTCTTCCCCGTTTCGAGATCGGATATCTTAGAGATTCTCTCTTTTGTTTTCTATGCTGAAGTCTCGCATTCACATGACTCTGGGAGTCGTGGCATGGGCTATTTTCGTAGTGAGATTAGGCCCGTGCGTTATTA
>JANJGK010000008.1:66991705-67049205 GCA_039081455.1 Macrobrachium rosenbergii
CCCGAACCCCCTTTCATTATAATTTTCCTGATTTTCTATATCTAACGCGGGAATTCGCCAGTCACTTGGCGACATCGCTGTGTAGCGAGACAACACTTTTGGGATGGTTAGTTCTCTTACAAGGAATTTTCATCTTTCGACGCATGGGGTAGAAGGTCTATAATCCTATATAATCCAACTTAGTATCGGTAATGAGTTACTTTCTTCTCTGATTTTCTTTTCCAGCTCTAGTGCAAATGAAAAACGGCAAGTAATTGTAGTTTACTGACATTACTCCAAATGAAATATGAAAAATTTACTAACTTTACTGTCTTACTATTTTGCGATATGTTCAGTGCGTGTGACTGAACACCAGATGCGCTTCATTCTGAATAACGACTGAAAGCTGTTTTGTTTATTTATTCTAAACTGTTAAAGTTGGCAGTAATTGTAATTTATTTCATCAATTTAACTTTAGCATTTCATAAAAATTACTCCAGAAGATGTGTATATTATATTATGTCGATATATATATATATATGTATAGTATATATATGAATTTATGAATAAATTCTGGAACGTCACAGGTCACAGGGTTAGATCTGGAATGAAACAAACTTTCAAACAAACACATACACAAAGACCATAATCTAAATGAAAATTACGTAAAAAATTTTTGCATAAGAGGCAATGTTGAAAATTCATCCGACAGTGAGAATGATGAAACAAAACGACAGCAGAGGGCTAACAAGGTAAAGACAGTAAAGTGATGCCAGTAATTTCCGGGCCCTAAGATTTCGTATTTGACAACTGTGGCAGTTTCATTACGTCGATAAAGGAAAATCTTTGAAACAAGGTGATGAAATTTATTGGTATCACCATTTTCTTAATGAAATTATCTTTTAGTTGTAGAGAGAGAGAGAGAGAGAGAGAGAGAGAGAGATCTGTTTTCTCTGTAATGTTCTTTACCCTTCTTTGAACACTGGATGTCATGTACAGTAATTCAAACCTAACAATTTTGGCATTGATAATTCATAACGTTCGAGAATTCTAACAACTATAAAAAGAACAATTAGCATACGGATCAATGAACAGAGACAACATGAGTTATATTTATATATTTATATATTTATTAAATATATATATTTATAAATATATAAATATATAAATATATAAATATATAAATATATAAATATATAAATATATAAATATATAAATATATAAATATATAAAATATATAAAATATAAAATATATAAAATATATAAATATATAAATATATAAATATATAAATATATAAATATATAAATATATAAATATATTAAATATATTTTATATATAAATATATTTATATATAAATATATTTATATATAAATATATTTATATATAAATATATTTATATATAAATATATTTATATATAAATATATAAATATATTTATATATTTATATATTTATATATTTATATATTTATATATTTATATATTTATATATTTATATATTTATATATTTATATATTTATATATATAATATATATATATATTTATATATATATATTTATATATTTATATATATATATATATATATATATATTTATATATATATTATTTATATATTTATATATAGTATATATATATATATATATATATATTTATATATATATATATATATATATATATATATTATTACGATCTCGCTTTTCGAGATCGACAGGTTCTTTAAAATAAACAAGCAATGGGCTGTAATGACTGACGAGAGGTGACAAACAAAGGAGGGAGGAGCTGAACAAAACCAAAAAGTTACCTTAAAATTAATTTATTTACAATATTTTCAGTGAGTCAGGTCCAGTTCAATTTAAAATAAACAATGAAACATTACTACAAATGAATAAAAATTCTTAGCAGCAGCAATAATAATAAAAATAAAAAAGTAAAAAAAAGGCAGTGAACATATAAAAAATGACAATCATAAGGATGAGCAGCTGAAACATAAACGGACAAGCAGACAGAATTAGTAAAATATGTTTTAACAAGCATCATTAGAGCAAAATAATAAACAACTCAAAAGTTTTTATAATAAAATATCTTTGTCAGTAAATTACTTCAAAACAGAGCATAAATAAACAGCAACACAAACATCTAGTTAAACACCCATTACTCCCCGCATAACACGTACTGAAATACTCAACATTAAACACACAAAAATTAGCTCTTTGACTCAATAAACATGTTACCTCCAATGAAAAGAATAAATACGATAACACGGTACTCAAAATCATTACAAGATACACTATGATAAAGTTACAAAACAGCCCGAGTTACATAAATCCACAGACGAACTCAATAGAGCCGTCGAAACAGCCCTAGGCTGCTTGTCAGGAACACTGCAGGACAACCCCGACAGAGTCGAAACGACAACCATCTCGTCCTCAAGCACAGTGCTGACGTCCTCCTCCAGTACCGACGACCAAGACAGAGCCGACACGGCAACCATCTCGTCCTCAAGAAACTCCTCTGCTGCTCTGCTCTGCTGCCAGGACCTGACTCGCAGGTACGGATACCTGCTGCTGCCCTGGACCATCGGTCGTTCTGCCCTCCAGAACCTGGCTCGTTGCTGCTACGAACCTGACTTGTTGCTGTTACGAACCTGACTGACGAAGTCTGACGCCATCCAACAGACGTCAGCTCGCCAGAAAGAAAAACAAACAAAAACAAAGGAGGCAACAACCCACTAAGGGAACAATCGGCAAACGATTGTTCCTAACATATATATATATATATATATATGTGTGTGTGTGTGTGTGTGTGTATATATATATATATATATATGTGTGTGTGTGTGTGTGTGTATATATATATATATATATATATGTATATATATATATATATATATATTCGACAGGCGGAGGTTTCTCAAAACAAAGTAATAAAATGAAGACGGGGAAGCACACCAACAGGTCAAGAAAGTCATATTTATTCAATTGCAACGTTTCGAGGCCAACCAGCAGGCATCATTTTCAAGCTACAAGTAATAATACCTAATTAGTACAATAAAATTAAGTGACAAATATTAAAATACAGAATATAAATTACATTAAAACAAGCGAAGTTAAAAATATGAATAAGGACCAACCGTTGAGTATGGAGGCAGAGAAAGGACAGACCAAAAACGTAAACAGTTCACGAGAGATAAAGAGCTGTAGACGTGGCATGGGTGTTCAGTGTGGGACCAGTTTTTTAATAAACAATGATTTATTAATTGCTAAAAGTTTGTGATTAGATGCTCTGCCCAAAACATTAAAGTCTTTGTACTGAATAGAATTTTTGCACTTATCGGCATGATCCCTTATATTGGAAAATTCGGAATTTGAAAGTTTGGTACCAGTTCTATAGCTGACAGCTCTGTGCCTGTCGATTCGGACTTTAAATAACCTATGTGTCGATCCAAAATAGGTTCCTTGATTGCATCGAGGACAAGTAAACTGATAAATAACACAAGAGGTCATCAAAGGATCCAAGCGGTCTTTGAAGCTGAAAAGGCTACCGATATTCAGTGGGTTTGTGGGTATAATTTTGATTTTCACGGCAGAGAGATGACGGGATATTAGAGATCGGAGTTATTTATAAAAGATTGTGTTGTGAATAAAAGGAAGACTGGAATAGAAAGGTAGTTTAGGAACGTGAGGAGTAGGATGACGTGGAACAAAAATATTATTTAAAAATTTGGAGACATGTTTAAAGAACAAGTGTGTGGGAAAGCAGTTGTTGTTAAAGTATTTTTGCAGGAACGTGATTTTATTGTGGAAAGCTTGCCAACTAGAAGATAATGCAAAGGCTCGGTGAAGCATGGTTAATACTGAATTAATCTTAAAATCAAAAGAACAAAAACTATAAAAATTTGTAGCAAGACCAGTAAATGTTTTTTTTCTAAAAACAGAAGTAGAGAAGCCTTGATAGGATCGTATAATTAAAATATCTAAAAAATGCAACTGGTTGTTAGTCTCGTGTTCGATCGTAAATTTAATATTAGGATGAAATTAATAAATGAAAGCTAAAAACCTCTCTGCGTCAAACTGACTTCTATAAGCGATATGTGGAAGACACGTTTGCACTTTTTAGAAGTCAGTTTGACGCCGAGAGGTTTTTAGCTTTCATTAATATTAAATTTACGATCGAACACGAGACTAACAACCAGTTGCATTTTTTAGATATTTTAATAATACGATCCTATCAAGGCTTCTCTACTTCTGTTTTTAGAAAAAAGACATTTACTGGTCTTGGTACAAATTTTTATAGTTTTTGTTCTTTTGATTTTAAGATTAATTCAGTATTAACCATGCTTCACCAAGCCTTTGCATTATCCTCTAATTGGCAAGCTTTCCACAATGGAATCACGTTCCTGCAAAAATACTTTAATAACAACTGCTTTCCCACCCACTTGTTCTTTAAACATGTCTCCAAATTTTTAAATAATATTTTTGTTCCACGTCATCCTACTCCTCACGTTCCTAAACTACGTTTCTATTCCAGTCTTCCTTTTATTCACAACACAATCTTTTATAAAGAACTCCGATCTCTAATATCCCGTCATCTCCCTGCCGTGAAAATCAAAAATTATACCCACAAACCCACTGAATATCGGTAGCCTCTTCAGCTTCAAAGACCGTTTGGATCCTTTGATGACCTCTTGCGTTATTTATAAGTTTACTTGTCCTCGATGTAATCGAGGAACCTATATTGGATCGACACATAGGTTACTTCAAGTCCGAATCGACAGCCATAGAGCTGTCAGCTATAGAACTGGCACCAAACTTTCAAATCCCGAATTTTCCAACATAAGGGATCATGACGATAAATGCAAACATTCTATTCAGTACAAAGACATTAAGGTTTTGGGCAGGGCCTCTAATCACAAACTTTTAGCAATTAATGAATCATTGTTTATTAAAAAACTGGTCCCCACACTGAACACCCATGCCACGTGTACACCTCTTTATCTCTCGTGAACTGTTTACGTTTTTGGTCAGTCCTTCCTCTGCCTCCATACACAACGGTTGGTCCTTATTCATATTTTTAATTTCGCTTGTTTTAATGTAATTTATGTTGTGTATTTTAATATTTGTCACTTAATTTAATAAATATGACTTTCTTGACCTGTTGGTGTGCTTCCCCTGCCTTCATTATATTACTGGGTTTTGAGAAACCTCCGCCTGTTGAATATTAATTGGGATTTACTCCGATTCGCCCTGACTCCACTTCGTTGAAGGATGCCACCTCTACGTTTTCTGTTCGCCATTCTTTTTATCATACGACTGAAACTTAGCCGATGTCAGAACTTTCATACTTACATCGTTCACAAATATGGACCATCACTCAATACAACACTCAGAACCTTGGAACGCAATACCAAAAAACTTTGGAAGGCAGAATGTGACCTGGAATTTTTACAATTTTGTTTCCTTAAACCAAATTTTTTTAAATTTAAATTATATAAGAAATCCTAGTATAACACTCAATTCTATGCCGATTCCATTGTTACTCTTCTGAATATGGAGATTTCTTGTAAACAAAATATTATTGATAAGTTTTCCGCCACTAACCATACTCTCTTTCAAAGTGTTATTAACAAATTGTCTAACCTTGACCGTTACATCTTCACTTATCTCTTTAATAAATGTATCAATTCCTTTGTTTTCCATGTCCAAGAGGTTCACGAGAGAAAACTACACAAAATAGGTGTTTCTGTTCCAAAATTTAATCGTGACAATAAAACAGTGTTAAATTTTTCCAATTACTCCCTCTCGAAACGAGAGGAATTCCTCCTCTCTCTTGGTTTGGATTTTGCTTTACCTTGTTACAGACCCTCATTTGTGCAGTCCTTTGGCGGTCCTGAGTTCCTATTTTCTAGATTGATCAACCTTGACCTCAACCTTGATGTTCCTAACTTTCGATCCAAACTTCAAGGCCTAGCACATAAAACTTATTCTAAATTGCATACGCACTGGGCTCCATTTTTTAAAATGGATGATATGAATATTCTCAAATCTCTTGCAAAAAACAAAGACATTATTATTACCCGTCCAGATAAAGGTAAAGGAGTTATTCTAAATAAGGATGATTATATTACTAAAGTGGAAACAGTTTTAAAAGATAATACAAAGTTCCAGAAGTTGGGAACTCCTGAATTTTCAACATTATTTAAAATAAAAGACCGTATTAATCGATTTCTGAAAAGCCTAAAAGACCGTGGCATTATCACTGAGAACACTTATCAGTCCCTATACAGCTCAGGGTCATCCTATGGTTCTATGTACGTCCTACCAAAGGTCCACAAAGATAATGTTCCTATCCGCCCTATCTTAGAGTCTTATAATAACGCTAATTACAAACTAGCAAAATATCTAGTTCCCATGCTTGCCCCCTTGGCCGAAAATTCTTACAGCCTTAAGAATTCATATGAGTTCAAAAATGCTATTCTTGCTCAGGACTCGGATCTTGTTATGGTGAGCTTCGATGTCGAGTCTTTATTTACGAATGTACCTGTACAACAGACCATTGATATTATTTTACATAAGCTTTTTCCTATGGATGAGTGTCGTTTTAAGGGGTTCTGCAAGAACGATTTCAAGAAACTTTTACATCTAGCGGTGCGGGACACCATTTTTGTTTTTAATGGTTGTTCTTACTCGCAAATTGAGGGTATGGCTATGGGCTCTCCACTTGGACCCATCGTCGCCGGTATCTTCATGTGCTCGCTGGAAGAGCACATGCTTCATACTTGTCCCCTTAGTTACCATCCACTATTTTATAAGTGGTATGTGGACGACACACTTGCACTTTTTAGAAGTCAGTTTGACGCCGAGAGGTTTTTAGCTTTCATTAATTCATTTCATCCTAATATTAAATTTACGATCGAACACGAGAGTAACAACCAGTTGCATTTTTTTTAGATATTTTAATTATACGATCCTATCAAGGCTTCTCTACTTCTGTTTTTAGAAAAAAAGACATTTACTGGTCTTGTTAGAAATTTTTATAGTTTTTGTTCTTTTGATTTTAAGATTAATTCAGTATTAACCATGCTTCACCGAGCCTTTGCATTAACCTCTAGTTGGCAAGCTTTCCACAATGAAATCACGTTCCTGCAAAAATACTTTAACAACAACTGCTTTCCCACCCACTTGTTCTTTAAACATGTCTCCAAATTTTTAAATAATATTTTTGTTCCATGTCATCCTACACCTCACGTTCCTAAACTACCTTTCTATTCCAGTCTTCCTTTTATTCACGACACAGTCTTTTATAAAGAACTCCGATCTCTAATATCTCGTCATCTCCCTGCCGTGAAAATCAAAAATTATACCCACAAACCCACTGAATATCGGTAGCCTTTTCAGCTTCAAAGACCGTTTGGATCCTTTGATGACCTCTTGTGTTATTTATAAGTTTACTTGTCCTCGATGTAATCGAGGAACCTATATTGGATTGACACATAGGCTACTTTAAGTCCGAATCCACAGTCATAGAGCTGTCAGCTATAGAACTGGCACCAAACTTTCAAATTCCGAATTTTCCAACATAAGGGATCATGCCGATAAATGCACTCATTCTATTCAGTACAAAGACTTTAAGGTTTTGGGCAGAGCCTCTAATCAAAAACTTTTAGCAATTAAAGAATCATTGTTTATTTAAAAACTGGTCCCCACACTGAACACCCATGCCACGTGTACACCTCTTTATCTCTCGTGAACTGTTTACGTTTTTGGTCAGTCCTTCCTCTGCCTCCATACTCATCGGTTGGTCCTTATTCATATTTTTTACTTCGCTTGTTTAAATGTAATTTATATTGTGTATTTTAATATTTGTCACTTAATTTTATTGTACTAATTAGGTATTATTACTTGTAGCTTAAAAATGATGCCTGCTGGTTGGCCTCGAAGACGTTGCAATTGAATAAATATGACTTTCTTGACATGTTGGTGTGCTTCACCTGCCTTCATTATATATATATATATATATATATATATATATTGTGACGAAGTGTCCAGTGTCTGTTCTTCAAATCAAACCTGATATCTAAGTGCTTGATATTTGATTACCAAACTTACCATTTATTCGACAATTATAGTTACCTCACAACAGCCAGACACCTGAATCCTCACCACACATATAAAACGACTGATTTCTCTAAAGGCAACAGTGATCCCTTATAAAACTTATCAATCATGAAAGAAAGGAGATTAAGTTCATTAAACAGGTGTGAGGTAAAATCTAAGGGCACCACTCCATTAACATTATAAAAGTTCAAGTATTTCTATTTATTTCATTTTCCTGGTTCGAGCTCACTTCAATTACTCGAAGGGAAAAATCTTACTTACCACTCTATCTCTAATTCAAATCAAAATTACTGGTGGGTCAATGAATGAAACTCTGATATAACATTTTAAATACAAAAAATTATTTCTAAATTCAAAGATTATACATGACATTAGCAGTCTCAGGGAAATTTATTATTACTTGAAAACAAAACAAAATTGGATTAAATCTGAATATAATCATCAGTCGAAATTAAATCAGAAGTTAATTTATTAATTAATCAAAAAATTATTCAAGTAAAATTTAAATTGTTAAGTAACAAAATTTTAATTCGCAAGTGTTAAACAAAATAAGGCAAATAAATCAATCATATAAAATGTGGATACAAAAGACAGAAATATACTCTGCAAAAATTAAATATCAATAAATGTGAAGCCAAATTAAAGCAATAGCAAACCCACCACATAATTCTATAATTCTTCAAAAGACAAAGCATAAAACATATAACATGAAAAGGTATTAAAAAGGAAACAAGTGTCTTTACATATAACCGCTGTAAATATTAGTTTTAGTGCACTAAAAACCAATAATTATATATGTTACAATACCTTGGTACCAATTGCTTTGTTTTTTTAATAAAATACACTGTTCAGATAACTCAGACACATTTACTAAGGAATTAAACAGTTAAAGGATATGAGTGACCATCGTCTACCAAAATATCAATTATGTTATAACAGGACATTCGAAGTCCCGAGAGGGAGCGAGAGAGAGAGAGAGAGGGAGCGAGATGGGGAGC
Organism: Macrobrachium rosenbergii; assembly: GCA_039081455.1. Classification (NCBI taxonomy): domain Eukaryota; kingdom Metazoa; phylum Arthropoda; class Malacostraca; order Decapoda; family Palaemonidae; genus Macrobrachium; species Macrobrachium rosenbergii. The sequence continues at coordinate 67,000,795 of JANJGK010000008.1, forward strand.
GAAAAAGCAACTCCTTTCCGCACAGATAATGGTCTCTCTAATGGACTCCTCTGTATGGGCATCTATGTGCGTGGTAGGATTTTTTCCACCCAATAGTTTTTTGATTGAGTCCCATAACGTCTTGTACACTAATGGAGTCACATGAGAAGGTGTTAATCTCAGCAAGTTTTGAATACTGACTAAGCAAATTGTGTCCCTATACAACGAACAAGGGCTCTCTGTCTCTCTCAGCACCATACAGCATTTAATCACTGTAACTTTACGCTAATTCTGTTACGACATATGCGCATCTGAATACAAAATCATATAGTTATACAACAACTCACACATAAATAGGGGAGATTACTGCATTATGAAAACCACAGCATAAGACTCCTCCCCTCAGAAGATTGGTTATCCCAGGGTTGAATCCAACGATTCACAACGGGATAAGTAATCAGCAACCACGTTGTTCTTACCTGAAATATGCTGTACTTTAATATTATAGGGTTGCAAGCACAGAGACCAACGGGTGAGTCTCTGGTTGTGATTCTTGATCCGCTGTAAAAACATGAGCGGATTGTGATCGACAGCACTAAAATTTCTTCAATCCTAGGTCTGTTGACATACACTTCAAACTTTTCCAGTGCTGTGATTAAGGCTAGAGTTTCTTTTTCTATCGTGGAATACACTTTCTGATGCTTTTTCAGTTTTGAAGACATGAAACATACGGGATGCAAAAGTTCACTTTCATCTTCTTGAAGTAGTAAGCTCCAATTCCATGGTCAGAGGCATCAACTTGTATCATAAATTTCTTACTGAAGTCTGGAGCACAAAGTACTGGTCTTGAAGTTAAAATGGTTTTTACCTTCTCAAAGGATTCTTGACATTCTGTAGTCCAAACAAACTTAGCTTTGGGACTAGTTAAGTCTGTTAAGGGGGCTACCACAGCTGAGAAATTCGAGCAGAAACATTGATAGAATCCCGCCATGCCCAAAAATCTCTGTAGCTGTTTTCTAGTAGTAGGTTGGGTAGCCTTATGGATACCTTTTACATTAGCATTTACTAGAGTGAGAAGGCCTTTCCCAATTCAAACCCAAAATACTGCACAGTTGCCTTCCCGAACTCACTCCTCTCTAGGTTGACTGTTAGTCCTGCTTCCCTTAGTTTCTTGAAAACTTTCCTCAGGATCTTCAGATGTTCTTCCCATGTTGTAGAGTAAATGACTATGTCACCCAGATATACATCTACTCCTTCTATGGACCCTAGCAGTTGATCCATCACTCGTTGAAACATAGCAGGTGCATTCATCAGACCAAATGGCAGAACAGTATACTGATACAGTCCAAAAGGAGTAATAAAAGCTGACAGCAACTTAGCATGCTCATCTAAGGGAATTTGATAGTATCCCTTCAACAAGTCTATCTTGGAGACAAACTTGGTTTGCCCCACATTATCAAGTAACTGATCTATAAGAGGCAGGGGATAATTGTCAGCCACACTGATGGAATTAAGTTTTCTATAATCAGTACACATCCTAAATGAGCCATCCGGTTTCTTCACTAACACACATGGAGAACTGTAGTGACTTGAACTGGGTTCTGCTAATCCATGCTGTAACAAATATTCGACTTCTTTCTTCAAAACATCTCGATGATAAGGTGATAGGCGATAAGCTCTATGTTTGAATGGTCTGCCATCTTCTTGGATCTTGATCTCATGCTTGATCAGATCAGTACACCTAGGTACATCTGCAAATAGTTCTGTGAAGCTTCTAATCACTTCACACAACTCACCATATTGCTCAACACTCAGATGTTTTAGTTTATCCTCCAAATTTTCCAAAATTGAAGAATTATTCATCTTGCTTTCAGCTCCCAATTCATATCCATCGTCGTCCTCTGTAGTAGAAGTTGTCTAGGTTATTGACACAGTTTCCATTTTGGTTTCAAGAGGTTTACATGTATCTTCCTTTTTCGTCTTCGTCTTTCTGGTGTTTCAATCACATAAGTTCTATCACTTAACCTCTCAATTATCTTGTAAGGACCTTGAAACTTGTTAGAAAGGGGAAATCTCTTGACAGGTAAAAACACTAACACTTGTTGAACAACACTAAAATTTCTTAGCTTAGTCTTCTTATCATATCTCCTTTTCATTTTCTAATCTCTTCCAATCTTTTCCTCAAGTTCTTTACATACTCTTCTTGGACTTCCACTTGATTTTCTTCCCAATTTTCTGCAAGAATTTTCAACAGTCCTCTCATTTCTCTACCGAAAATCATCTCGTTAGGTGAACAACCATGCTTTCTAGATAAGCATTCCTAATTTCAAATAACATCAATTGTACACCAACATCCCAGTTTTTGCCTGACTCAGAACAATACTTGGTCAGCATACTTTTCAATGTCTGGTGAAACCTTTCCAAGGTTCCTTGAGTCTCTGGGTGATATTTAGTGGATAACTGTTGTTTCACTCCTAACAAATTCATCACATCCTGAAACTGTTTGGAAGTAAAATTGGTTCCTCTGTCACTTTGAACAATCTCTGGTATTCCAAACTTTGAGAAACACTCCACTAGTTTCTCAGCAACTATTTTGGCAGATATGGTTCTAACAGGGATTTCCTCAGGATATTTGTCACAGGACACATCAATGTTAACAGATATTCATGACCCTTCTTCGTCTTCGGCAGTGGTCCAACCATATCTATAATCACCTTGATAAAGGGTTCTCCTCTAACTTTTATAGGTTGTAGGGGGGCTTTCTGAATGGTTTCATTTGGCTTTCCAGCTATCTGGCAGGCATGACACTCCCGACAGAACTTGCTCACATCTTTGTGAAGTCCAGGCCAGAAAAAGTATTTCATGGTCTTCTACACAGTCTTCCTGATTCCCCTATGTCCAGACTCATGAGCTACTGCTACTACTTGCTTCCTCAATGGGCGTGGGGTCAAAATTTGATGATATTCACCCCATTCAGCATCTCCTGGTATATCTGCAGGTCTGTGCTTCCTTATCAGCAAACCTTCCTTCAGATAATAACAGGTATGAGTTTGTTGCATCTCTTCTTGATCAACAACTCTGAAAAAAAACTCAGCTAAGGATACATCCTTCTTCTGCAGTTCCATTAGCTTCTCTCTGGTCACCTGACCAACTTCAAGGGTTAAGCTCTCAATATCTGCTAACTCAGCTACTGTAGTTTCACTGATATCTTCAGGAACATCTTGACTACTCAGAGTTTCTTCAGGGACAACAGCTTCTTCCTGGGAAACCTCTTCCTGGTCAGCATTAGGGGAAACATCATTTCTCTGGAACAACTCTTCTAAGCTCAAAGATTCTTCTTGGGTGGGTAAATCCTCAGTCTCTTCACTTGCAGGCATAGTCCTCTTCATACTCCTAGTAGTTACACAGCTAGGAAACAGGTGCTGGTTATTCTTCTGCAAATCTACTGTAGGACTAATCCTCAATGGTTTATCTGTCACTATAGGACAAGGAACAAATGGCACACTACCAACTTCATTCCCTAACAGAACATGTACACCTTCAACAGCCAGTGAGTCCTTTACAGCAAAATCAACATCTCCTGTCACTAATGCATATGACAGGTGTAAACGGCATATAGGAGTTACCTCTCCTCCTCCTATACCCTTCAAAATAACAGAATCTCCTATAAGATTCTCCTCCAACTCGGGGTGAGCACCACGGACTACCACACTATGGTTGCTCCCTGTATCACATAACACCTTGACTGGTACCTGCACACGTCCTCCTGGAGCATTCAGCGTACCCTTATAGATATATGGCTTAAAAGCCTCCAAACTGCTCAGCCACTCACTGCTTGAAGTAACATTTCCACTGATTGCTAAACAAAGCTTGTTTAGCTTCAGTCTTCACTAAAACTTGACCCCTCCCCACATTGCTCTTGGTAGTCTGTTTTGCCTGGTCACTTCTCATGACTTGACCAACTGGTTTGGACTGCCAATGTGTCTGATGACACTACCAGCTGAAGTGTCCTGCTCTTCCACACTTGTAGCAGACAACACCAGGCTTTTGTAATTGCCTTGCAACATTATTATATGAGCATTTTACATTAGCTTGCTGAGGGATATTACCCTGCATTGACTTAGTATTACAACTTGTAGGATTCCCATCAAATCTGCTCCTGAAATTTGGATGAGAACTAAAACCTATGCGTTGATTCTGGTACTTGACATTGTAGTTCCTTCTGCTGCTGATAATATTGTAGTCCTCACTAAGTGTAGCAGCTTTGTCAAGTTTATTCACCTCTCTCTCTCTCTCAAATAGGCTCTTATGTGTTCAGGAATTCCTCTAAGATATTGCTCAAGAACAACTAATTCTTCAAGATCTTCAAATATTTTAACTTTAGCAGCCACCAACCATCGTTTACAACATCTTCTCACTTTTTAGGCATAATCCAAGAAAGTTATCTGGTCATCCTTTCTGAAAGATCTGAATCTTTCATTATAATATTCAGTGGTCATCTGGTAAACTTGTAGCACATTGTGTTTAAGTACCTTGTACTCTTTACACTGATCAGCTGATAAGGCTAAATAGGCACTTCTTCCTTTACCAATGAGAACACTGTAACAAAACTGACTATTTATCCTCTGGCCACCCCATTCCTGTAGCCACTTTTTCAGAGTGATAAAAAAATTCATTTGGAGCTTCTTCTGTGAACTTTGGAATTAACTTCTGCACTCTTACTACATCAAATACAGGGTCTGAATCACCTTGAGTAGGGTTAGATGGTGTTACGAGCAATTCAGCTGTAGCTTTCAACCTTTCCATCTCTCTCAGGTGTCTGGCTCTATCTCTTTCTTCTTCTGCTATTTTCCTTAATTCTTCAGCAGCTTTCTCTTCTTCTCTTTCTTTTCTTTCTCGTTTTTCTCTGTCTTCTCTTTCTCCTTCTGCCTGCATTTTTAGCTTACTCAAATTTGCTTCTGCTTCTAGACGCCTAAGCTCTGCTTCTGCATCACTTTTCTCTTTCTTTTGCCCATGTTTATCTATAAGTTCTGCCTCAGCTGCATTCAAATACTCTTGTTCTTCTCCTAATTCTTCATCTATTTTACCAGAGTCCATCAATGCTTGGATTGCAATGAATTTTATTTGTGCCTTTACCATGTTAGCAGACATCTGACCACCATATGCTACTGCTATCTCACTCCACTGTGCTTTAGTCAGAGTGATTTCAGATAACTCTTAGATGGAGGGATTTACTAAAAACTCTTGAACATCGAAGGGAGCCATCTCTCTCAGTTACCCAACTAACAATTCAATATGACAACAACTCAACACAATAAAATGTAAAAAACAATTATATAGTCACTCTCCTCATAAAATAAACAACTATATGGTCACTCTCGTAATAAAATATGTCCTTAACACCACCTGTATACACCAGGGTGATATTTGTGATCTGTTTTCCCGGGGTCTTGGGCACCATTTATATATGTGACGAAGTGTCCAGTGTCTGTTCTTCAAATCATACCTGATATCTAAGTGCTTGATATTTGATTACCAAACTTACCATTTACTCGACAATTATAGTTACCTCACAACATCCAGACACCTGAATCCTCACCACACATATAAAACGACTGATTTCTCTAAAGACAACATGGATCCTTTATAAAATTTATCAATCATGAAAGAAAGCAGATTAAGTTTGTTAAACAGGTGTGAGGTAAAATATAAGGGCACCACTCCATTAACATTATAAAAGTTCAAGTATTTCTATTTATTTCATTTCCCTGGTTCGAGCTCACTTCAATTACTTGAAGGAAAACATCTCACTTACCACTCTATCTCTAATTCAAATCAAAATTACTGGTGGGTCAATGAATGAAACTCTGATATAATATTTTAAATACAAAAATTAATTTCTAAATTCAAAGATTATACATGACATTAGCAGTCTCAGGGAAATTTATTATTACTTGAAAACAAAACAAAATTGGATTAAATCTGAATTAATCATCAGTCAAAATTAAATCAGAAGTTAATTTATCAATTAATTAAAAAAATATTCAAGTAAAATTTAAATTGTTAAGTAACAAAATTTTAATTCCCAAGTGTTAAACAAAATAAGGCAAATAAATCAATCATATAAAATGTGGATACAAAAGACAGAAATATACTCTGCAAAAATTAAATATCAAAAAATGTAAAGCAAAAATTAAGGCAATAGCAAACACACCACACAATTATATAATTCTTCAAAAGACAAAGCATAAAACATATAACATGAAGTATTAAAAAGGAAACAAGTGTCTTTGCATATAACCACTGTAAATATTATTTTTAGTGCACTAAAAACCAATAATTATATATGTTACAATACCTTGGTATCAATTGCTTCGTGTTTTTAATCAGGCGCTGTTACACACACACTTAATAAAATATACTGTTCAGATAACTCAGACACATTTACTAAGGAATTAAACAGTTAAAGGATATGAGTGACCATCATCTACCAAAATATCAATTAAATTACAACAGGACATTCGAAGTCCCGAGAGCGAGTGAGAGAGAGCGAGAGAGAGAGAGGGAGCGAGACGGGGAGCGAAAAAGCAGCTCCTTTTCACATGGATAATTGTCTCTCATTGGACTCCGCTGTATGGGCGTCTATGTACATGGTAGGATTTTTTCCACCCAATGGTGTTTTGATTGAGTCCCATAACGTCTTGTACACTAATGGAGTCACATGAGAAGGTGTTAATCTCAGCAAGTTTTGAATACTGACTAAAAAAATTGTGTCCCTATACAATGAACAAGGGCTCTCTGTATCTCTCAGTGCCACACATACATCCTTTACACTAATTCTGTTATGGCACATGTACATCTGAATACAAAATCATACAGTCATACAACAACTTATACATAAATATGGGGAGATTACTGCATTATGAAAACCAGAGCATAAGACTATATGTATATATGTATATATATATATATATATATATATATATATATATATATATATATATATATATATATATATATATATATATATATATATATATATATATATATATATATATATATATATATGTGTGTGTGTGTGTGTATATATATATATATATATATATATATATATATATATATATATATATGTATGTATGTATGTATGTATGTATGTATGTATGTATGTATATATATGACTTGGAAATTCCATACAGTTTACTTTTATTCAACATTTTTTATTTAGAAAACAGAAAGCTAGGTTTAGCCCAAAGATCGGATTATACAGACTACCAAATGCAAGATCTTTTGGAAACAGCTCGAATATATACCATTGTATGGCCTGTGAAATAAAAAATCTGATGATTAGTAACAACTGTAATTCGAATGACTAATTGTTGTAACCTGTTACTTATAAATTCTAGAACGTCATAAAGAAAGAGTTTCATATACAACAAATAAACTTCCATTAATGAAACAATCCGCGTGTGTTGGTCCTAAGAGAATGTTATTTGACAAATGTCTCCACGCTGATAATCCTATAGCCAAGGGAAAAATGACTGTCATCACCATGGCTGGAAAGAGCAGACGTATAAATACATGACAGTGGTGAAAGGGAAACGGCTGTATATACGTTAACGATATTATATGGGTTAAACTATATGGAATAAGATACAGAAACTGATAAAAAAAAAAAGCAAACGTAGCCCCCCGCCACTCAAAAGATAGCGTGGCCGGGAGAGTAGTTGCCATGTTGTGTTTTTTAATTTAGCTAACAGTCTCTGTAGCATAAATCTTTGCTGGCCGCACTCTTAGCTGACAGTGGGGGCACCAAAGCTGCTTCCCATAGAAAACGGTTATTGGGTTAAGGCACAAATCAGATGTATTGCATTCCAAGATTTGATGGACTCTGGTAAAATAGATGAAGAGTTAGGAGAGGCACAAGAATTGTTGAATGCAGCAAAGCCCAATTTATGAATAAGCAAGAGCATATTGCTTATCACCTTTTCACAGCGATGTTTTGAAGAAAGAAGTGGAGTATTTGTTGCAGCATGGATTAGCAGAACCCAGTTCATCAAGTCATTATAGTTCTCCTTGTGTGTTAGTGAAGAAACCTGATGGCTTATTTAGGATGTGTACTGATTAGGAAACTGAATTCTACAGTATAAGTGTGGCTGACAATTATCTCTTGCCCCTTATTGATCAATTACTTGATTATATTGGGCAAACCAAGTTTGTTTCCAACATAGACTTGCTGAAAGGATATTAACAAATTCCCTGAGATGAGGATACTAAATTGCTGTCAGCTTTCATTATTCATTTTGGACTGTATCAATATACTGTTTTGCCGTTTGGTCTGATGAATGCTCCTGCAACATTCCAACTAGTGATGGATCAACTGCTAGGATCCATGGAAGGAATGTGTGTGTACCTTGATGACATTATGATTTATTCTTATACATGGGAAGAACATCTGAAGGTTTTAAGGAAAGTGTGCAAGAAACTACAGGAAGCAGGACTAACAATCAACTTACAAAAAGATGAGTTTGGAAAGGCAACTGTTCACTATTTGGGATTTGAAGTTGGAAAAGGCCTTCTCGCTCCTGTTGGCACTAATGTAGAATGTATCCATAAGGCTACCCTCCCCTACTACTAGGAAACAGCTACAAAGATTTTTTGGGCATGGATGGATTTTATCTCCGATTCTGTCCAAATTTCTCAGCCGTAGTAGCTCCCCTGACTAATTTTGTAACCCTATTGTGTAAAAATAGAGAACATTTTTGGAAGGAACAATGTAATTGAAGATATTTATCTCGCTGTGAATCATCGGATTCAAACTTGGGATAACTAATCTTCTGGGGGAGGAATTTTGTGATATTGCCTGGTAAAATATATATCTTTCCATGATTTTGATATATTTACTGTTCTAGTTATCATGTGTTCTGTGTAATGATAATAATAGTTGAAATATTGTATATAGTGTAATGTCAGATCTCAAAAGAATTAGTGATTTAGATAACTTAACAGCATAATTTAGAATTAATAATATGTTTTAATAATAACGTAGTATATGATTACATAGTTTGTCTCCCAGCAACATGTGTTCTGTACTCATGATTTCGTATGTCATGTTTTGATTCGGTTGTCATCGCGAAAGATAATGAGTTGAAAAGCAAGGGAATGGCAGTTGAGTCATTGTCTCATGTGAGAAAAAGACTAATGATTTTTCAATGTTTCATGTACTGTTCTGAAAACCAACTTTGGTTCTTCATCTTGTTTTGAAAATATGTCATTTATGATTAGCCAGGTGCTGTCTGTCATTATGAGCTTTGTCCCGTAAGATTTTCTGCTTGAGTCGCGTTTACCATTTTGAGAGTAAATGCACATGTCTCGATTGATTACGTTATGTTTTGTAAGGTTAAATTGCTCTGATCACGCATTGTTCTAATGTGTTAGTTTTGGCCCCAAAACATTTTGCTCAAGAAGTAACATCATCTGATTGTTTCGTTTCTAACTGGAATCCAAAAGTTTGCTCATTCTGATTTCAGAGACCATTTCTGTGGCTCTCTCTCTCTCTCTCTCTCTCTCTCTCTCTCTCTCTCTCTCTCTCTCTCTCTCTCTCTCTCTTCTAAACAGAGAAATTATTAGCGTAAAGTATTTTTGTGGTCACTGGTACTATTCTTAGCTTTTGAGATCTGAATGTAGTAAAAGTGTATAATGGCACCTAACAAAAAAGTGTGTTTTGTGAACCTCAAGCAGTTACATTTCAGGTGATTTTGTTAAAGTTTTCACAAGCTTGTGTAAGGTAAAGTGAATTTCACTCATTATTACCACGGTATAATAAGGTCTACTAGATTTTTGCTTTACTGAAATTATTATTGGTAAATCTTTTGTGTATTTTTCTGTGTTCTTGTCTTTGTAATCGCTTGATTTTTCACATTTTGTATAGTGGTGATTTAACATTTATTTACTTATCATTTTAAATATTTCTTAATGATTTAATATTGCTTACTTGATGTAATTATCATTTACTAAGATTTTATTTTCAAATTTTGAGTAATTCTTAATAGTTTAAATTTTGCTTTATTGGTTTAATTTCTTGATAAATTAAAGTTTTTTTATTTATTTTTGTTTAGTAATTTAACTCAAGAATTAATTAAATTTTTTGTTGTTTTCAAGTAATAGTAAATTTTTAAAAACAGTGTTTCATTTATTGACCACCACTGAATAGGATTAATTGTGTGCATAAGGCAAAGTGATAAACATGTTTTGTTCCTTTAGTTTTGCAGAAGTGAATTAAGACCAGGGGAGCAGTTAAAGTTGTTTGATGGAGCCATGCCCTTTTGTTCTAGCATATTTCATGTTTAACTGTTGATAAACTTAGTCTGATTTCTCACATGATTAGTAAGTTTGTTAAGGAATCACTGTTACCTTTAGAGTATTCAGTCGTAATTCTATTGTTATGAGAGTTCAGGTGTATGGCTGAAGTGGGGTAAATTTTTGAATTTTGTAATTAGCTGCTTGGAAAACTTTGTGACAATACATATATATATATATATATATATATATATATATATATATATATATATATATATATATATATATATATATATATATATATATCTTTCTTCTTCTTTTTCTTTTAACGTGCTTTTATTCCCATTTTTGTATGGGGTAAGCACGATGCCTTCTTTTGAAGGACTTTTTGATTTGGCTTTGGGGTAGACCTGTGGTCTCGATCGGCTGCCCTGCCTGACATCGCTTAGACCCCGGTACGTATGTTTCATGTATCATACCAGACCCAACGCCCTTTCTTCCCAGCAGCGAGAAGTTATTGCGCGGGTATGGCGAGCGTTCGAGACGTGTGAGATGTTTGTTATGTTTTTAGAAGGTGTTGTAGTGGCTTTGTTTTGTGTGTGTATTTAGTCTGTAACATCCATTTGCTTTTTAAGCAAACCTATCCGTTGATTACATATATAATCCCGGGATGTCTACACGGATAGCAAAGTGTCTGCCTCTCTGATCAGCCGGCTTGCGGGGCTCTATATATATATATATATATATATATATATATATATATATATATATATATATATATATATATATATATATATATATATATATATATATATATATATATATATATATATATATATGCACCGGTTTTATGTTGATTTTCATGAACGTGTAATACATGTTAAATTTTCCCTGGAATAAACACTGAGATCTAGAGAAAAGGTTCACAGTATTCTTCTACATAATATGCTATTCACATATAATCATCTTTGTGATGATACGAATATACAGTTGCAAGAAAGACCTGTCTTCAGTCATTAGCAATTCATTTAGAAACAAAAAAATAACAACAACGAGCAGCAACAGCACCGTTTTAGCAAGGAAACGTGACGTATGATGTTAGTGCACTGCCCTTATTATGAGGTTTTATCCTTTGAATTTACCTTATTTCAGTTTGAATTTTGTATTTTTTTGAACGATATCGTGACCTGCAACATAAATATTAGTAATTATATTTTTTCTATCATATTGTCAGCAATGGATATCTAAAAACAAATTTATTCTACTTAGGATTTTTAACCCTAAATAAGTAACTGAAGTTATTTACTCCATATTATACTCGCTAAGGATATGCCTTATGACTGTAAAAAAAAAAATATATATTCATAATTTTCATGCAGGTCCCAGATTTTAATTTAAATTTATTTATAATAACGTACAAGCTTTTTTTCATCACTGACTCTGTGACATTTTATTGTTGATTATTGAATGAATCTCTTATTGTAAGAATAATTATTTGCTTAATGTAATGGTATATATAAGTTTAGTTCCTCAAAATCGGTGTATAATTGTTTATCTTTGTGTTTCAGTTCAATTTCCCACAGCTATTTTGAGGTTAGTGGTGGGAATTATTGGTGGGATATGTTCCAGGAGTCGTTCTAATTACCCAGATAGCTGCGTCATAAACGTAATGAATATGACATTTACTTTATTCCTGGAAGCTACTGAGCGATCAAATAATTCACGTTAGTCGAGTTCTACGTACCCCAAGCGAAGCTTGGCCTAAGTCTCAGGCATTATGCGGGATTAATGAGATTTTGGAGAAGAGAAGTTTCAGAAAGTTATAGTAACTTCAGGGATCACTCAGATGCCAAGGACTGGTTGGACATGTGTTACGTTCTGCGTTTCTTGAGATTATTCTCGAAATTTTATATCCATAATAAATTTACGTTATGTCATTAATCACTTGTATTGTTATTTTTCATTTCAGAGTTTTTGAAATACTGAAACATTTGCGCTATTTTGCTGTAACAATGGAGCTAAAGTAGGGTGCCATTTTACCGTACATGCTTGTAGTGATTGTCATTATTTCAGCATTTTTAAGATTCATTTTTTGCCTGATAATTAACTAGTTAACATTCTTCTTATATAAAAGTCTAAAGTATTTAGGATTTTTCATGTGATCTAACCCAAAATCTATTTACAGACTTGTAAAATAGCCAACCTGAATAATTATTATCTAATTTAGGCTTGAAATTTCATTTAATAATATAATAGTGTTCATTGCAGTTATTTTGATATTTTCCATCATTTAACTCTGTCGTTTCTACATCTGATTATTGTCGGAAACGAGTTATTGTACAATATCGCTCTGCGAAAAGAAAGAATTACTAATTTCATAAATCTGAAAATATGTTACGTAGGTGCCTAAATACAAAGAGTATTTATTTCACAATGCCATTTAACATGTTTCAAATATTAAAGCTTAAGGTTTTTTACCTTCACATTCGGTTTTAAACAAAAGTAGTCATACTCTTATCGTAGGATCACTTGGGAATTTACCGGTTATAATTATTCTCAAAAGTATACACTGATAAAGGTCAAGATTGGATGAAGAAATATGGCAAAAAAGAAGAGTCAGCTACAGCACATTTAACTAACAAAGAGAGAGTGTCATACAAATTTTTGTTTGGGTCTGAATTTAATCGAGTAAAGAGAACTGTTAGGAAAGGAGAGTAAAGTTATCTCATGTCTTCTTTAAAAAATTATCCTGAGGCTTCGTAGTTTAGCTTAGCATATTTCTGCGCAGCTTTGATGACAGCTGAAGTTACATGAAAAAGACATTTAAAAAGTTAAATCTTTCTCAAGCTAATGCTTGGATGAAGAGATTATTTTAATAGGAATGATATATATTTACATATTTATAACTAATTCTTTAGCAATAATGATTCTCATAAGGGAACGGAGTTAATAATCCCTAACAAAAATCAAGCAACAAATTCGCAGATTATGACTTCGAACTTTTCAGACGTGCGATAGCCGTCACACATCAGAAGATGCCACGCAAAAGTGAAGGAGACGAACAAACTTAGAGGTTAGAAAATCATAAAGGAATTAAAATGCCATGAGCAGTTCTCTGCCTGATCACATCAATGTGGAACTCATGCAAGTTCATCGTGATCCCTTCCAAAATATTGAAATTTGATTGTTAAAATATGTTCACAACACAGATGAAATTAGGACTGAATATTCACTGAATAAAAAATCATTTGTCCTATCGAATTTACTGAAATAACTTCAAAATTGTTAAAGTAAAAAAATATATAAATGCAATTAATATCAAATTTAATTTACCTTCTTCTCCCTATCTTACATAAACGAAATTATCTGTTTTGACTCGTCAGTTATAAACAAGGGAGAGATGTTATGTAAGTTACGCAACCTAAGTTTACGAAATCTTGCCTACTCAGATACAGATAGCCCTAGTGAATGCACCGGATTGGACTGATGAGCTTCGGTGATGCTGAAGATTATCGTTGATGGAATTCTTAGGAACTAAGACATACTTTTTTCTCGTCTTGGTTCTAAATGTCGAAAAATAAATATTTAAGAGAGTACTTTTTTAGCAGCAAGAACCATTTGGACTATAAAATAGGTCTTATAAAGCATTAACGTTCAGGAACAAGATAGTTTATATGAATTTAAACCACCGTCATCTTCAGGTGAACTTTTTAGACACATACGAAAAACAAAATAACTTACTTGTTAAGCTGGGCCATTCTACTCAAATAGTAATAGGGAACAAACAACTAAGACGTTGTTAACTGTAAAGTAACTTCACCTGCTACTAGGTATGCATCCAAGGACCACAAAATAGCGAACAGGAAGCTTATCCTAAAGAAGAAATGACAAAGCTGCTTTAAGGAGGTACATTTTCTAAGATTTTTCCTGTCCGTTCCATATTTTGGCTTCATATCTGCCTGACCTACTATATAACGAAATAAAGCCTGTAATATTTATGCTTTAACTTCTATCTCAATTTAGAATATATGAATTGATTAATGGTTTTCAATGACCTGATATGTATCAGTATAAAGATGTTTCTTGAAATGTGTAACCATGAGCTCAAATAAAAAATGTGGACATATAAAAACATTCTCTATAAATTACCTTTGGTATTTTGTCATAAAATGGAAAAGAGAAAAAATCCTGTTTATATTAGTGATTAGATAAAAGAAACCAAGAATATGCAAAACGACAAGAAAGACATGAGGGACTGGGATGTAATATGTCCTAGCAATTGCACTACTATATATGCAGTAGGTCAGGCATTAATGAGATGATAATAATAATAATAATAATAATAATAATAATAATAATAATAATAATAATAATAATAATAATAATAATAATAATAATAGTATTGAAAATAGTTATTATTATTATTATTATTATTATTATTATTATTATTATTATTATTATTATTATTATTATTATTATTATTAGCAGCAGCAGCAGTAGTAGTAGTAGTAGTAGTAGTAGTAGTAGTAGTAGTAGTAGTAGAAGTAGTAGTAGTAGCAGTAGTAGTAGTAGTAGTAAACACAGTTAAAATCGTCTGGAAATGTATGATAAAGACAACCTGTTTCAGGATTTGAGGTGCGGTGTTTGCTTGACAGTCAGGTCAGTGGTTCAGATTCCCAAAAAGGAGGTTTGTCTTTATTATTATTATTATTATTATTATTATTATTATTATTATTATTATTATTATTATTATAATTATTATTATTATTATTATTATTATTATTATTATTATTATTATTATTATTATTATTATTATTATTATTAAAATTTTGGCAGTTGAATTGAACTGTTATTGAAAATAGGCTAAGCTAAAACATGTGAATGAATTATCATATGAATATTAATCCAAATCATCGAAAATTAAAGTCCTACCAGTCTGATTAACCCGCGACTTTGAGGAATAAATCAAAGTAAAAAATATTTTTGGAAAATAATCTCCAAACCAGTAGCTGTCTACTAACAAATTTTCATCATGATCAGATAAAGTTAATTATTGGCCTTACAAACAAATGCGTATCCTTGAAAAGCAGACAGTTGTTAAAAATATTTTGGGAGAGTAATTACAACAAGCTAAATGTTTTATCAAAATGAGATAGAAAACAAAATGCTGAAAAGTTGATGTTCCTGTCTGGTTGATTCGCCGTTAATTTCATTTGTGAGCATCAGGGCAACAATTGATATGGGTGAATCAAGGGTCCTTTCTATTATACTCCGCGAATATCATATGCTAATGAACATCCTATAAAGTGTCCCCTCCAGATTGCCAAAAAAGTCATGATGATAGTATATATATATGTGTGTGCGTGTGTGCGTACATAAATGCATACATACATACGTATATATATATATATATATATATATATATATATATATATATATATATATATATATATATATATATAGGGTATGAAAAACGTAAAGTTATATGCGATTATTCTCGATCAAGGCAATATTTTTCGTAGTAAGAAGTATGCCTCACTCAGACAAACTCATCGGTTTGTTTATATTCATACTGCAATTTAAAATGGCAGATATCTATCTGAAAATTCTTCATAAACCAGATGAACTTACTGTGAGACAGCAAATGGTATTCCTCAGATATCCAAAAGATATAAATTATATAGATAATAACTTTATACCGTATTGTATTCAGGAACATATTGGGGCAATTAAGACAAACGCTCAGTTAACATATGGAGATGTTTTAACTATTCGACTGAGATGATAAAAACAAACACCATAGGCCAGATGATACCATCGTCGTTTTTCCTTTTCTTAATGAACATTGGAGTTTACTGTCTATTCTCCTAAAGGGGTTAATTAGACTAGTGGTTATTGGCCAAAATACTCCAGAGAATGGGAACCTATTATTGTTTTATTCACCCTAACTCTGCAAGTAGTAGTGTTTCACATGGGTTAAAATAAATAACACAAAAGTGCAGTATAATAATAAATTTCAACATTTGCTTCACAAAAGAAGACATACCCCTGACTTTCATGTATATTCTTCCTTACTCTGCTTTGAGAAAAAAGATATTATTATAGTAATGTCGTTAATGATACCGTGTGCGTGCCTGGGTGTGTTTGGGTGTGCAGTGATTCATGATGGTTTAGCAGCTATGCTTATTCTTACTTATGCCTATTGATGTTAATATATGTTGCTATTTTTACTCATGTTTATTATATTTCTTTATATTCCTCCATATATTCACATTATATATGTTTAATCATCATAAGCACAAATATTCATGTTATATATGAAGACATGCTAACTTTGTGGCTGAAGAAATATATATATATATATATATATATATATATATATATATATATATATATATATATATATATATATATATATATATATATTTACTTATTTATATATATTAGCAACAAGACTTTCCTAACATATATATATATATATATATATATATATATATATATATATATATATATATATATATATATATATATATATGTGTGTGTGTGTGTGTGTATGTATATATATATATATATATATATATATATATATATATATATATATATATATATATATATATATATATGTATATATATATATATATATATATATATATATATATATATATATATATATATATATATATATATATATATATTATTGGCATTATTTTTAAGTGTTCTTCCGCATAAATGTTAGGAAAGTCTTGTTGCTAATATTGACGAAATATTCTGAAAGTAATCTTCCATCGCCTCTGAAATTCGTTTAGAAATATACACCCTTAAGAAAATAATAAATTTAAAGACGCAGGGAAAAATTAACCAAAGTAATAGGTAATTAATATATAGAGTCCTGTTGCTCATACTTTCCTCCTACTAGACTGAAAAGATTTACATAAAAATAATAACAGAGAGACTTTGTATCCTGATAATCAAGCAAAGTTTTTCATTTCAATGAGTTTGATGTTCCATGAACCTACTATAGTAAGAGGTAAATTATAATTTTCACGAAATTCATTAACGAAGAGTGCCAACATTCTCGAGGAAGTAAATTCTAAAATCTAGTTTTCTAAACATCTGAAAATGAGGAAGATGCCTATGTTGGCTTGAAAAGTAATATTTTAGGATACTGAAGAGACCGAACACTTCTAGAGATAAGAGAGAGCTGAAATAAGTACCGCTTTTTTATGAGATATTGAAAGCTACGTCTTTTACTATGATTGCATCTCTCTCTCTCTCTCTCTCTCTCTCTCTCTCTCTCTCTCTCTCTCTCTCTCTCTCTCTCTCTCTCCAGTGAATACGTTAAGTAAAAAAATTAATAGTGTCCTCACATACTGCCTGATAACCAGCAGAGAGAGAGAGAGAGAGAGAGAGAGAGAGAGAGAGAGAGAGAGGGAGTTTCATATAAATGACTGAATTAAAGCCTTGGTAGAAGGTAAGTTGTTTATTTACATATTTCTGTACAAGAGTGTGAGGGCTCAAAGTTGTCGTTATTGGTATTTAGATAAATGTGATAAAACTCTGATATGTATATTTTTCATTCTGGACAAATTTCCCCAGTAAAATTGGATACAATTATTTACCGCAAAAAATATCTAATTCTCAATATTTTACCTAGGTATGATCGGCATTGGATTTTTGCGATAACATTTTATACATAAACATATTAAGCACTTAGATGAAAATACAGACTGCCACCTTTCCAGAGGCTTTGCAAGGATCGCATGTGGAACTTTATTGCAGTATTGTTATTCTTCAAGTTTGAAACATTAGGAAGTGCAAAACAATGAAGCTGCCTGCTTCACTCGGTGTATAGTATGATTCATCTTTGTAATTTCTCATATTGCCCTTTGATAATCAAATGTCCCCGTAACATTATGTTTAATGAAATTATCTTACGTTTTATATGAAATTCTTATTTACTAACAGTAGTAATTAATCTGCTATTAACAGAAAATTAAGAGATTTTTTATTACCTTTCAATTTTCTTCCACACTTTTTTTTTATTTACGCCATTATTATTAGTGATATAAAATTCCCTAACCGTCGTCTTAAGTAGTGATCTTAAAAAAAAAAGACATAAGAAGAGGCATGTTATATTTCTAAGAAGCCACAGATCACGAACTTAAAGGCTGTAGATCATGTAGTTAAGTTTGATGCAACATAGCAGACTCTAGGCATTTTTTCCTGACCAAGAGAGGAAGAAGTCCTTAGGAACTCGGAAACTTTTAGTAAAGGCTACTCCGTACTTCTAGAGCGTTACTCATCTCAAATCCGTCTCTGCATACAAGTTCCTTTGGAGTCTTTTGAGATTTCTTATGGTTCGTTGAATTATAAGAAATGTGTTTATATCATGTGGCAAATATGCATTTATGTATACACACACACATTTATATATATATATATATATATATATATATATATATATATATATATATATATATATATATATATATATATAGAACCAAATTAATTTAGTATAAAAAATTAGAATTCCAGTCGTAGTCTAGGTGATCACAAGTAAAAGGTAGCAGTAGCTCTTGCGAGGAAGATAAATATAAATAGATGTGTGTGTTTGTGTGAGTGCGTGGTGTACGTATGTCTGTCTGCGGGGCCTGTATATAAGTGCGTTTGTATCAATAACTTAACATTTATCTTTTTCACATTGGAGAACTGTTCATTTTCTTTGAATTATAAGAACAAATATTATTTTCTAGCGAAGATGCCACTTATAACTTGCATAAAACAGTCATGAAAAAGCAATGAATAATTCTGTTCTGTTATATTCATAGTCCGATTTTGTTACAGATAGAATGGAACGAAGGGAAGTCTATAATTACCCTTGGTGTTGTAGAACTGACTGGATCTTCATAATATCGATTTAATATTAGAAATCGCAAGAATCTGTTGTTTATATTGGAAAAGACTGGGTATCAACTCATCTGCAATTTTTGGAAAGAAATTAAAATGTTAAGTAAAAATAATTTATAATTCCCACAATTTGTACCATCAGCGTATCCTTGCCTAAAATTCCTTGGAAGTGAATTAGAATTTGTTTTTTTCATTTTTAATTTCTTTTCTATTGAATTATCTTTTAAAACATTTTACGAGTAATGGCGTGTAATACCGTTTACTTCTAAAATATGCTTTAACGACGATGTTTCAAAATAGTTTGGTGTAAATGAGCAAACATATTCTGTCCTAATCTCATTATATTCCTTGGCATTTTTTTACTCCATTCTCCAATCTTCCCTCTCTAGTTTCCAGCTGTCGGTGCAGTGTCTGTAACGTTAAGGTACAGATACCTTTTACTAGGCACTAATAGGGTCTTTACTCTTATATTGTAAAATGCATTAGTCTCATTACTTGGGTGAGAGTCGGCGGGCTTTTAATTTTGACAGAACACGCCTTCACTACAGGGTTCGACTCCCTTTTAAGTCTGGCATGGCATCTTTGTATTAAGCGTTATGTCCGCTTACTTGAATTAGCTATAAAAGGTTACGTTATGTGTAAGGTCATTTATCTTTGTATAAAGTTGACTCCTCGTCCTAGGCAAAATTAGTCAGATAGTTCATTAATCTTGAATTCTGTTATCTTGTGAGTGTCCTCAGTTTATAAAGGAATTCACACATATCTCTGTTAACGTACTGGATTTAATTCTAACATGCATTTATGTCATAGCTGAGACAACATATTTCAATATATGGCCTCTTTTGACCATTGCGTTAAAGTATATATTCTTATTATCACTAAGAAATTTATGCAACTACATCTGGTACCAAGGGAAAAGTAAAAGGTGATCGCATAGATATAAAAATATCTGAGTTTGATGCTAACTTTTATTCCAGGAAGTTACTGCAGAAGATTCGCAAATAGATTTGATCTTGTTCTATCCAAAGGAAACCATCAATATCCTAATTAAAGTTCAATCATTAATTGAGGAATATATCACACCCAGTTTAACTACCTGAAATTGTCAGGAAGCAAATAGTTCCTAGATTTGTTTAAATAAATGCTGGTGATAACGATGATAATAATAAGGATTAAAAGCCGACGAAAATCCATGTTCCCACTGGTAATCTGAGAAAAAGACCGATTAGGTAAAATTTTGCTTCTATTTCTTGTTTATGTGTCGGAAGTTGATGGGGCACGAACTACTGTAAGTTAAGAGCAATTTTCTGGAAATTGCTAATCTGTAAAAATATTTATATAAAAGGTAAAATAGGGGGTCTTTATTCTTATTCAAAATTATAATAACTTATAACATAAAATTACTTGAAATAGTCCATGCTCTTCTTAGGGGGACTAAGCCAAAACCTTCCATTTCATTTTTATCAGTTAATAGTGGGAATGCAGTAGGTTTGTCAGCGTAAGGGAAAAGGAAGAAGTCCACCAAAACGTTATAGCTATATTTACCCTGATACTGAGCATCAAGAGTTATTTCTTGTTATATTTACTTTCCTCTTACAAAGTTTATAGATTACGTGAACGGCTGGGTTTGAGAAGACTCAGATACGGTTTCCGCTTTGTTTATAATAGAATAGTCTCTAGTCCCTTTTTTGTTCAATTAAGCACTTTTGCTGTTCCTGTTTTGAAAACAACTAGATCCAGATGAACAAAAAGGCGTAATATTGACTATTCCAAAAATATATATATTTGCTGATTATATTCCCAGTGTTCTTTCTTTAATATTGCTGAAATTGTTTTCTTACTATCATTATATGACTGCCTTGAATGTGAAATCTAGTATTACGATAGCCATTATACCAGTGGGAATAGTAAGGTAACTATACATATTCCTGTTTAGATTTATATGTTATTTATCTAATAGTTGATTCATTCCTATCTCCTAGTTTGATTTATTTTCGTTTCACACAAGTACACTCTTCTGTGTAGTTACCACTAGTCGATTTCGCTTCTTTCATATGAGTGTTTAAGTACATTGAAAAATAACATAACGAATATTACTAATAATAAATAAGGATTTAAATTCTAAATTTGACTAAATTTTTTGTAGGGTATATGTTAATCTAGGTTACCTTCCTCTAGGATGAATATCAACATTGATAATAACTACAGAATAAGCCTCGATTGTCACATGGCTTAAAGAAACTTGGTTTCTTTGGTAATATAAATGAGAAATTATGCACACACCATAGTAACAAACAATAAGTTTAATAAACTTCATTTGCTTATTCAACGGTCTGCGATCTACGGACTAACGCTCAAATCGCAGGAAATTCACAAATGAAATTTTCTCTTACATAAGAATACTGTAAAGCCCTGAGAAAAGAAATTACAATTAGATCAAGAAAGGACTGATTTTCATCGGCGTCTTATTAATCTATGACTTACGGACTGGTATACTAAAAACGCAGAAAACTAAGGAGAAAAATTTACGATTATACAAGAATATCGAGATGGCTAGCTCTATCCACACCCAAACATACATACAAACTCACATACACACACACACAAACAAAGACAATTAATTATCAATGATTTGCCTCCTTGTTTTAACCTCTAAAACTTCCCTTTTTTTATCAAACACGACACAGGCTTGGAAACCTCATTACAACCTCAATGAAAATTATAAGTAAAACTATTCCCGGATAATATACAAACTAACTAACCATGTGGTTGTTATAGCTTTCGGTCCTCTAGCATTATGCTAACAGTAGATACGGAGATATGTTATCATATGCTTTTAAAAGCTACACTGACTTCAGTAAGGAAAAACACGCAAAACAGAAGAGTTCACCATTCTCATTGACACAGGATTATTTTTCCTCATTTTTATTTATTTTTGAAAAAGGTACATATTTATTGTCATTAATTTATCATATTTATAGTTACTTGTATATTTAGGTCACCTTTGTGTGGTATCTATCAGATATTTTTCTTTTTTCATGAGAAGAGGCGTTTTTATTCTTCTCTTCTTATATTACTTCTTCCGAATTTTTGAGTGAAAATGGAATGTGAGTGTGTCTGCGTTTTGTCCGGATACATTGCTTTCGTTTAATGAAGATTAACACTGCTTCAGGGACGACGGATGACTACCCTGGTTTCTGAATTACTGGTATTCTCTTCAACTTCCATGAGGCGAGAGAGCTCATGTAAGACAGAAACGAATGACTCATTGTTCGTAGGTGGAGTTATGCTGACGAACCCTTTATCTACGTGCATGAAGCAGCTAATGTTGTGGAAGTTTGTTGCGCGGTGATTCGTTAACAATTCAGTAATATAAGTACGGAATGGGCAGTAACCCTTGTCCATTCTTTACTCGGGAGCCACCGTCTGTGAGGCAAAACAGCTAAAATTATGTTAGCGTCCAGCCTTTAAGAGCCTTCATATGGAAATTTCTTGGACTTTAACTTAGAGGCATGGCAAAAGTTTTTTTCATCTTCTTATTAGATTATATTTTCTAGGGCTTGTAACCAGAGGAGATAAAAATCCTCTACATAAAATAAATGCATATTATCCGTCATGCATTTCTGCAACAAAGATAGCAGCCTTTCTTAGTCAATTGAAATATTCTAGTTTAATACACATTAGAACACTTGCGATTTTAGAGACACCCTTTTGGCTTCAGGAAAAGTAGTTACAAGCTTATTTTCCGTTCGTAAGCTTGGCTTAGTATCAACAGGATTTAAGTATTTGTATTTCTTATTAAGAAGTACATCTTGCATTTATTTTATGAAGTATAAAACAACTCCATTCCTTTTTTTTTTTTTTTTGAAGATCGGAAGTAATTTGACAACAGACACGTATAGACACACACACACACACACATACACACACAAATAACTGCTACACTATTTAGCATTGCCTACCTGCTCATTACTCAAACCTCCCTCTCTCTCCCTCTCCTTTTTTTCTGGCATCTTCTTTAAGTATTCTTTCGAAACATTATCAGTTTCCAGCCGCACCCCTTAACAGAAGTCCGGCAATGCTTTTTGTATTGTGCACCTTTATCTGCATGTTATTTCCTGAAGTGAGTATAGCTTTAATTTGCTTCTAGGCCTTACTGTACAACACTATATAGTTTTATTTATTTTTTTTTTTACATTTAGCTTAACGATTGTTGTATTTTGTAACTAAATCTCTAATAAATATTAGCTATTTAATCAGGCTTTTAGTCTTCTGAAGAGCAAACTATTTTCCCGGCTTTGTCTGTCCGTCCGCACTTTTTAATGTCCGCACTTTTTTTGTGTCCGCACTTCTTTCCGTCCTCAGATCTTAAAAACTACTGAGGCTGGAGGGCTGCAAATTGGTATTGTTCATCCACCCTCCAATCATCAAACATACCAAATTGCAGCCCTCTAGCCTCAATATTTTTTAAGGCTAAATTTAGCCATAACCATGCTTCTGGCAACGACATAGGATTGACCACCACCGGCCCGTGGTTAAAGTTTCATGGGCCGCGGCTCATACAGCATTATACTGAGACCACCGAAAGACAGATCTATTTTCAGTGGCCTTGATTATAAGCAAAATCCATGGCCATTTGCAGCTAAGTCCCGCCCACTGCACGCCAGTGATTGGCTAGCTCTCGGAAGGGGAATGACACCACATTAGTTAACAACTTAACAGCCCAAAATGATTGCCAGTAAGGATTTGACTCCGATCGGTCATGTTGAGCTCCGTGTATGAAAGATGACACCACACAATGAGTTCCCGGAATTGTGAAGTATGCAACTAATCTCCGATAAAAGATATATTAAGTTATTTAATATTTTTACGAAGATTTTGGATCATTGTGTCTGTGCATCCTTTTTTTTTCATTTTGATCCTGCTCAGCCTAAATACACAAGCATCTTGCTTTTTTTTTTTTTATTGGTGTTGGCCTACATAAGCGATTCTCCATATACCGCATTAACTGAGATGAAACATTGACTTATGCAGCCAGTTCCGATATTAGGGCATTAATTCATCATAATGCATCGTGTCATATGTTGACATAATTTTAAGATTAGGCCTATAAATTATATATATATATATATATATATATATATATATATATATATATATATATATATATATATATATATATATATATATATATATATATATATATATATATATATATATATATAAATTCTTATATTTTGAGGCAATGCAGGGCAAGGGCCTACGCGTCAGTTTCTTAGTGCAAAGAATTTTCCACCCGTATCTGTTGGAATAGAGTAGCTTTTAATTAATATAGTAGCTCCAACCCCACAATATATAATGTTTATGCATACGGTGAAATGTACAGTATAAGCATGTGCATATATACATACAGTATATGTGTACTTGCGTCGATGACCATAGTAAATGTAAAGCCACTTATACCCCAGAGAATAAATGTAAAATTTGTGGGCATGTAGCCGATGGCACATATAGACCAATTATAAGATTGTCTCAGCCTTACACACAACTATCGAACTGCTCACAATGAATTATATTGAAAATATACTTAAAAAAGGGATAACAAATTATTTTACTTTGGTGAGTAAATATAAGGCTGCTGTAGCATGCTATGAAAATGAAGGCTAGGTAGCAAGGCATCATAAGAAACTTAACGAAATAAGAAAAGAAATAAATGATAGCTGAAAAAGTTATGTATGAGATTGATCCAAACCAGTCTGCGAGTAGCCCATGATCCATTTGCTTTTCGGGGCATCCTTGTAGATTACCCTGTTGGACAAAAGGATACATAAGAGTCAGTAAATTCTCTCTCTCTCTCTCTCTCTCTCTCTCTCTCTCTCTCTCTCTCTCTCTCGCTGTTGTTAGGAGAATATTCTAGCGTAGACTATATTCATACAGATCTCGATTACTTTTAATTAAAACAAATTACTAAATTTCACTTAACAATAGTAGGCAGAGAATTCTTTATACCAGTAGTTTATGAAAAGGTCTATGTTTATTCTTCAATGTTAGGTTACCATATGAAACATTTTCGAGGACACTACGAGCACCATAACAGCAACAACAAAAACAAGAATAACAACAACAAGAACCACAATAAAACGGTTGAATATAAGATAGTGATAGGCCTATAATCCAAGCGTCATAAGCTGCGTAAACCGACACAAAGACAGGTCTACGTCATTTTTTATGATCCTGTTAATCCGAAAGGAGAAAATGTTCTTAAGAAAATTATCAGTAAATTATATCCAATATGACTCGTATAGCCTATCATACTGAAACTTTAAGTTAAACATAGGCATATTCTGGTTTAGTTGAGTGCAGTCACTGCTTGTCATCCCTCCGAATGTGTAAACGATTGCAATGAAATTGATTTTATGACTATTAAAATGTAGTAAAATTTCCTAAATCAATATGAAATACCAGTCTGCATAGCTCTGAGAAAGTCTTTGTGTTTAAGTTTAGAATGGCGAACACGCTTGACAATTTCATACAGTAATTATTATTGTTTTGTAATTGAAGTGCACCGATTTGAACGCAAGACATTCCCTGTGTCACCTATGTATTCAGGTCCACCTCATTTACGAAAAGCGACATGCATATTATGATTTCATTTCAGAGGATAATATGTTTCCTTTTGATAATCAGCAGGACGCATTTTAGTTTGGTAAAACAACCATTGCAGAATTAATGAAGATGAAAAGAACCACAGATTAACCAACTTTTCGAAATCATTGCCAACCAATCAGCTTCAAGGGATAGTTGTGATGTAAGCAGCGGGCGGGGCTTAGCTGCAAAGAGCTGCTGTATACGATGTACAGAAAACTCGATTGTGCCGAAGAAACTTCGTCGCATTTTTTACTTGTTTAAGATTGTACCAACTAATTTTATTGTATCCCAGGTTACGGGAAGTGATTCCCGAGACGTTATTATAAACAAAAAAAATATGATTTCAGGTCTTCCTGCTGTACTGTTTATTATTAAACTTAACCTCACCAGGACCGAAAACCTTGTAATATATATATAATATATATATATATATATATATATATATATATATATATATATATATATATATATATATATATATATATATATATATATATATGACTATTTATCACATCACCGTGATTCATATACATTCAGAAAGCTACAAACGTCCTTTAATATCCAATTCGCTCTACCTCGGAAATAATATATTTTCATATATGTTACCGAAGGGGAATTATTTAGTTGATAATAAGTCCACCGTCCCGTGGGGTCGAACCAGCGACGGACGAGGACTCAGGACTACAGGGACGCACTAACCCAGGTAATATAAATATATATATATATATATATATATATATATATATATATATATATATATATATATATATATATATATGTATGTATATATATATATATATATATATATATATATTAACTTTATCACATACACAATTGTTCTGTGCATTAATAGAATTACTAAAAGGACCTCATTCAAACTGGATGGTATCTAATGGAGTTTTTATTCAAGAAGTTACAAGCTTTCTTGGACAAACAGTCCACATTATCAAGTATCCGCACGGATACTTGATAATATGGACTGTTTGTCCAAGAAAGCTTGTAACTTCTTGAATAAAAACTCCACTAGATACCATCCAGTTTGAATGAGGTCCTTTTAGTAATATATATATATATATATATATATATATATATATATATATATATATATATATATATACTAGCTGACAAACCTGGCAGTGCCTGATAAACTCAGAAGGACTCAGAATATATATATATATATATATATATATATATATATATATATATATATATATATATATATATATATATATATATATATATATATATATATATATATATATATATATATATATATATATATATATATATATATATATATATATATTCATGATGCCGCCTTATAACACATATACCCTCCTATAATTTTGATATATTTACTCTTTTATTTATCATGTACTATGTGTAATAATAATAATTATTGAAATGTTATGACAGATCTCAAAAGAAACTAGTGATTTAAATAACTTAATAACGTAATTTAGAATGAGTAATATGTTTCTTGATAAAAGCGTAGTATAAGGAACACGTGTGTCCTAGTGAGGACTTGTTTCATTTCAGTTGTCATCAGTTGGGATAAGAGAGAGCGCTTTGTTTTGGGTTAATGTGAAGATAGTTTGGAATAACAATTGCCGATTCGTTCAGGAAATCAACTCAGTTTCGTGTTGTTTATAAAACACGTCAGTCATAATTAGCTGATTGCAGTATGTTTTGATCGCATAGAGATTTCTGTAAAAGATTCGTCCCGTACGAGCATAAGACGAGTGATTTTGCATTGTTACTGCATTACTCTGACCACGTATGCCGCTTTGGGAGAAAGAGTAACATGCCCCGATTGCATTCAAAACGTTTTGCTGGAGTGACGTCACTTTCCTTCTAGAAATTTCTCATTTGGTATCTCGCACCCAAAATGCTGTAATGACGTGACCTCCCTGCTTCTACTGTAGAGCTTTTCTTTTGTATCTCATAATCAAAGTGCCTTAATGACGTCATGTAATTGTTTCATGTGCTACCGGAATTCTGAAATCTGTTTCATTCTTATTTCCGAGACCGATCAATTTGGTTCCTTCTCTCTATCTCTCTCGTTCTTAAAAAGAGATTACTTTTAACGTAGCATATTTGTTGTCACTGATATTAGTATTAACTTTTGAGATCTGAATTCAGTAAAATTATTTAATTTATAATGGCGCCTGCTAAAAGGTGGGTTTAGTGAAATTAGCGCAGATGCAAAGGGATTTTACAGAGGTTTTCACAAGTTTGTGTAAAGTATAGTGAATTTTACTTATTAATACCAAGGTATAGTAAGTTAGGGAAATTTTGCCTTAGCGAAATTATTTTTGATAAATCTTATGTGTATTTTTCTGTGTTTTTTTCTGTTTACAAGATCTTCATATTTTCCCATTTTTTTATGTTTGTGATGTAACATTTATTTACGTAGCATTTTAAATATTTCTTGTTATAGTTTAAATTATTCTTGATTAATTTAAATTCCTGATGAATTACAGTTTTTGTTAATTAGTTTTGTTTCATAATTTACTTCAAGAATTAATAAGTTTTGAGTTATTTTCAAGTAATAGTAAATTTTACAGATTGTGAATTCTAATTAAAAATTTCTAATTTAAAAATAAATCTTTGAGTTTAATATTATTTTTAGAAAAACAGTGTTTCATTTATTGACCACCAGAGAATAGGATTAATTGTGTGTGAATAAGGCAAAGTGATAAACATGTTTTGTTCTTTTAGTTTTGCTAAACTGAGTTAAGACCAGGGAAACAGCTAAAGTTATTTGATGGAGTGATGCTCTTTTACTCTAGAATATTTCTTGTTTAATTGTTGATACCTCACACATATTCTGATAAACTTAGTTTGATTTTTCAAGTGATTAATAAGATTTTTAAGGGATCACTGTTACCTTTAGAGTACTCAGTCGTAATTCCTATTGTTATGACAGTTCAGGTATCTGGCTGAAGTTAGGTAAATTTTTGAATTTTGAGATTGTTGTGTAATAACCAGGTACATGGTACGCATCGTGACAATATTATTTGGTGCCCAGAGACCCGGGAACAAAACAAAATATCACTGGTTTATGGTTTATACTGGTGGTGTTAGGGATATATTTTAATAGGAGAGTGGCCAAATAGTTATTTTCTGCTTTGAATTGTGAATTATTTAGTTGAGTAACTTAGAGAAAATGGCTCTATTCGTTGTTCAGAAATATTTAGCAGCTCCATACACCCAAGAGTTATTTGAACCCAACCTGACTAAGGCACAGTGGACTGCTTTAGCAGTGGCGTGTGTGGGTAATGTGTCTAGTGGTATGATTAAGGCACAAATCAGATATATTGCAATCCAAGCATTGATAGGCTCTGGTAAAATAGACGAAGAGTTAGGAGAGGCACAGGAATTGTTGAATGCACTTGAGGCAG
Source organism: Macrobrachium rosenbergii (assembly GCA_039081455.1). Classification (NCBI taxonomy): domain Eukaryota; kingdom Metazoa; phylum Arthropoda; class Malacostraca; order Decapoda; family Palaemonidae; genus Macrobrachium; species Macrobrachium rosenbergii. Next base: position 67,030,029 of record JANJGK010000008.1, read on the forward strand.
AAATTTTTAGCAGCTCCATACACCCAAGAGTTATTTGAACCCAACTTGACTAAGGCACAGTGGACTGCTTTAGCAGTGGCGTGTGTGGGTAATGTGTCTAGTGGTATGATTAAGGCACAAATCAGATATATTGCAATCCAAGCATTGATGAACTCTGGTAAAATAGATGAAGAGTTAGGAGAGGCACAGGAATTGTTGAATGCACTTGAGGCAGAATTTACATGAGCAAAAGAAAGAGGAAAGTAATGCAGAAGCAGAGCTTAGACGTATAGAAGCAGAAGAAAATTTGATCAAGCTGAAAATGCAGGCTGAAAGAGAGAAAATGAAGGCTGAAAGAGAAAGAGAATATAGAAAGAAAAGAGAAAGAAAAGAATTCAGACTCTGTATTTGATGTAGTAAGATTGCAGAAGTTAATTCTAAAGTTTACAGAAGAAGCTCCAGATGAGTTTTTGATCACTTTGAAAAAGTGACTTCAGGTATGGGATGGCCAGAGGATAATTGGTCAGTCTTGTTACAGAGTGTTCTCATTTGTAAAGGAAGAAGTGCCTATTTAGCCTTATCAGCTGATCAGTATAAAGGGTACAAGGTACTCAAACACAATGTGCTACAAGTTTACCAGATGACCCCTGGATATTATAATGAAAGATTCAGATCTTTGAGAAAGGATGACCAGATAACTTTCTTGGATTATGCCTACAAAGTAAGAAGATGTTTTAAATGATGGTTGGAGGCTGCTAAAGTTAAATCTATGGACGAACTTGAGGAGTTAGTAATCTAGAGCAATATCTTAGAGGAATTCCTAAACACATAAGATCCTATTTAAGAGAGAGAGAGAGAGAGAGAGAGAGAGAGAGAGAGAGAGAGAGAGAGAGAGAGAGAGAGAGAGAGAGAGAGAGAGAGAGAGAGAAGTTAAGAAACTGACAAAGCTGCCACACTGAGTGAAGATTATAATATCACATTTGTGGCAAAAGGAATTATAATGTCAAGTACCAGAACCAACAACACACAGGCTTCAGGTCTCACCAGATTTCAGGAACAATACAACTAGAAATCCTTCTAGTGGCTATGCCAATACAAAGCCAGGTAATACCCCTCAGCAATTAAATGTTCAATCCTCATCATCCAGTGTGTTCTCGAGACAGATACAGAACACTAATGTTTTCTGCTACAAGTGTGGAAGAGTAGGACACTATAGTCGAGATTGTTATTAGACACAACAGCAGGCCAAACCAGTTGGTCAAGTGGTTAAAAGTAACCAGGTGAAGCAAACTATGAAGAGCAGTGTGGGGAAGACTGAGACAGTTGGGAAGACTGAGACTAAACAAGCAGAGTGTTTAACAACCAGTGGAAATGTAAGTTCAAGCAGTGAGTGGCTCAGCAGCTCTGAGGTTTTTAAGCCATATATCTATGAAGGTACGCTGACAATTCCCTCCTCGGGTGTGCAGGTACCAGTCAAGGTATTATGTGATACGGGGAGTAACCATAGTGTGGTAGTTCTTGGTGCTCACCCACAGTTGGAGAAGAATCTCACCTGAGATTCAGTTATTTTGAAGGGTATAGGAGGAGAAGAGGTAACTCCTATATGCCTCTTGCACTTATCCTGTGAATTGGTGACAGGTAATGTTGATTTTGCTCTAAAGGACTCACTAGCTGTTGAAGGTGTGCATGTTTTACTGGGTAATGAAGTTGGTGGTGCACCATTTGTTCCTTGTCCTAAAGTGATAAACAAACCATTAAGGATTAGTCCTACAATAGATTTAGAGAACAAAACCCACCAGCAGTTTCCAAGTTGTGTAACTACCAGGAGTATGAAGAGAACTGTGTTTGCAAGTGAAGAAGCTGAGGCTTTACCTGCACCAGAAGGATCAAGTGAAGGATCTTTGAGTTTAGGAGAGCAGTTCCAAAAAAGTGAAGTTGCCCCTAGTGTTAGTAATGAAGAGATTTCTCAAGAAGAAGAGGATCCTGTTGTTACTAAAGAGACTCCAAGTGGTCAAAGTGTTCCTGAAGATAGTAGTGAAACTACAGAAGCAGAGTTAGCAGATATGGAGAGTTCAGCCCTTGAAGTTGGTCAAGTGACAAGAGAGAAGCTAATGGAACTGCAGAAGAGGGATACAAAGTTGGCTGAACTGTTCTTCAGAGTTGTTGATCAAGAAGAGATGCAATAGACTTCTACCTGTTATTATCTAAAGGAAGGATTGCTAATGAGGAAGCATCGACCTGCAGATATACCAGGAAATGCTGAATGGGGCAAACATCATCAAATTTTGATTCCATATCCATTAAGGAAGCAAGTTGTAGCAGTAGCGCACAAGTCTGGACATATGGGAATCAGAAAGACTGTTGAGAAGATTATTAAGTATTTTTTCTGGCCTGTACTTCACAAGGATGTTAGCAGCTTTTGCAGAGAGTGCCACACATGCCAGATAGCTGGAAAACCGAATGAAACCATTCAGAAAGCACCCCTACAACCCATAGAAGTTAGAGGAGAACCCTTTAGCAAGGTGATAATAGATGTGGTTGGTCCGCTTAAAAAACAAAGAAAGGAAATGAATATCTGTTAACATTAATGTGTCCAGTCATTAGCTATCCTGAGGCAATTCCTGTAAGAAGTATAAGTGCAAAGGTAATTGCTGAGAAGTTGGTGAGGTTTTTTTTCCAAGTTTGGAATACCAGAAATTGTGCAGTGATAGAGGAACAAACTTTACTTCAAAACTGTTCCAGGGTGTGATGAACTTTTTAGGAGTTAAACAACAATTATCAGCTGCTTATCATCCAGAGACTCAAGGAGCCTTGGGAAGGTTCCACCAGACATTGAAACGTATGTTAACTAAGTATTGTGATGAATCAGAAAGAGAATGGGATGCTGGTTTACCCTTGATGTCATTTGAAGTTAGGAATGCTTATCAAGAAAGTATGGGATGTTCACCAAATGAAATGATTTTTGGTTGAGATGTTAGAGGTCCATTGAAGATTCTTGCAGAGAGTTAGGAAGAAAATCAAGAGGAAATCCAAAGAGAATATGTGAAGAACTTGAGGAAAAGGTTAAGAGAAATTAGCAAATTCTCTTTAGAAAATCTGAAAATAAGTCAAGGGAAAATGAGAAGAAAATGTGATGCTAAGACTAAGCTAAGAAATATAAGTATTGGACAGTAAGTTCTAGTGTTCTTACCAGTGAAAAGATTTCCCCTTACCAATAAGTTTCAGGGTCCTTATAGAATAATAAAGAAGTTAAGTGATCGAACTTATGTGATTGAAACACCAGGAAGAAGGGACCAACAGAGGAAGATACATGTGAATCTTTTGAAACCTTACTTCTCAAAGACTAAAACTGAAGCAGTGTCAACAACACAGGCATCTTCATCTACAGAGGACGATGTTGGCTTCGAATTGGGAGCTGAAAGCAAGATGAACAATTCTTCCACATTGAAACATTTTGGGGAAAAATTAAAACATCTGTGTTGAGCAAAGTGATGAATTAAGTAAGGTGATTGGAAGTTTCTCTGAAATTTTTGCAGATGGACAAAGCATGAGATAAAGATCAGAGAAGATGGAAAACCTTTCAAACTGAGAGCATATCGTTTATCACCTTTTCATTGAGATGTTTTAAAGAAAGAATTTTAATATTTGTTGCAGCATGGATTAGAAGAACCCAGTTCAAGTCACTATAGTTCTCCTTGTGTGTTAGTGAAGAAACCAGATGGCTCATATAGGATGTGTACTGATTATAGGAAACTGAATACCAACAGTGTGGCTGACAATTATCCCTACCTCTTATTAATCAATTGCTTGATAATATTGAGCAAGCCAAATTTGTTTCCATGATAGACTTGTTGAAAGGATATTATCAAATTCCCTGAGATGAGAATGCTAAGTTGCTGTCAGCTTTCATTACTCCTTTTGGACTGTATCAATACACTGTTTTGCCGTTTGGTCTGATGAATGCACCTGCAATATTCCAGTGAGTGATGGATTAACTACTAGGATCAATAGAAGAAGTGTGTGTGTACCTAGATGACTTTGTGATTTATTCTAATACATGGGAAGAACATCCAAAGATATTAAGGAAAGTGTTCAAGAAACTAAGGGAAGCAGGGCTAACAATCAAGTTACAAAAAAGTGAACCCCCAACTATGAGGAAACAGCTACAAAGATTTTTGGACTTGGCTGGACTTTATCATCGATTCTGTCCAAACGTCTCAGCCATAGTAGCTCCCCTGACTGATTTTGTAACCATACTATCTAGAGATAGAGAACATTTTTGGAAAGAACAATGTAATTGTCGATTATTTATCCCATTCAGAATCATTGGATTCAAACCCTGGATAACTAATCTTCTGAGGGGAGGAATTTCATGATGCTGCCTTGTAATGCATATATCCACATATAGTTTTGATATATTTACTCTTTTATTTATCATGTATTATGTGTAATAATAATAATTATAGAAATATCATAAAAGATCTCAAAAGGAACTAGTGATTAAAATACCGTAATAATGTAATTTAAAATGGATAATATCTTTCCTTTCAGTTGTCATCAGTTGAGATAAGAGAGAGCGCATTGTTTTGGGTTAACGTGAGGAAAGTTTGGAATAACAATTGCGATTCGTTCAGGAAATCAACTCAGTTTTTCATTTTGTTTATAAAACACATCAACCATAATTAGGCAATTGCAGTATGTTTCGATTGTGTAGAGATTCCTGTAAAAGATTTGTCCCATACGAGCACAAGACGAGTGATTTCGCATTGTTACAGCACTGCTCTGATCATGTATGCTGCTTTGGGAGAAAGAGTAACATGTCCCGATTGCATTCAAAACGTTTAGCTGGAGTGACATCACTTTCCTTCTAGAAATTTTTCTTTTGGTATCTCGCACCCAAAATGCTTTAATGACATCACCTCCCTGCTTCTAGAACTTTCCTTTTGTATCTCGTAACCAAAATGCCTTAATGACGTCATGTAATTGTTTCATGTGCTACTGGAATTCTGAAATCTGTTTCATTCCGATTTCGGAGACCAATCAATTTGGTTCTCTCTCTCTCTCTCTCTCTCTCTCTCTCTCTCTCTCTCTCTCTCTCTCATTCTTAAAAAGAGATTACTTATAACGTAGTATATTTGTGGTCACTGATATTAATATTAACTTTTGAGATCTGAATTTAATAAAATTATTTAATTTGTAATGGCACCTGCTAAAAAGTGTGTTTAGTAAAATTAGTGCAGCAGCAAAGGGATTTTACAGAGGTTTTCACAAGTTTGTGTAAGGTAATGTGAATTTTACTTATTAATATCACGGTATAATAAGTTAGAGAAATTATTATTAGAGAAATAATTAGTGAAATTGTTATTGATAAATCTTATGTTTATTTTTGTGTGTTTTTTCTGTTTGCAATCTCTTCATATTTTCAATTTTTTTTTATGTTTGTGAAGTAACATTTATATATGTAGCATTTTAAATATTTCTTGGCAATTTAACATTGCATACTTGATTTAATTTTTCATTTATTAAGATTTTCTTTTCAAATCTTGAGTAATTCTTCATAGTTTAAATTTTTCTTGATTAAATTAAATTCCTGATGAATTAAAGTTTTTGTTAATTAGTTTTGTTTCATAATTTAATTAAAAAATTAACAAGTTTTGAGTTATTTTCAAGTAATAGTAAATTTTTCAGATTGTGAATTCTGATTATAAATTTTTTATTTAAAAATAAATCTTTGTGTTCAATATTTTTTTTTTAAACAGTGTTTCATTTATTAACCACCAGTGAATAGGATTAATTGTGTGTTCATAGGGCAAAGTGATAAACATGTTTTGTTCTTTCAGTTTTGCTAAACTGAGTTAAGACCAGGGAAACAGTAAAAGTTATGTAATGGAGTGATGCTCTTTTACTCTAGAATATTTCTTGTTTAATTGTTGATACCTCACACATATTCTGATAAACTTAGTTTGATTTTTCAAGTGATTAATAAGATTTTTAAGGGATCACTGTTACCTTTACAGTACTCAGTCATAATTCCTATTGTTATGAGAGCTCAGGTATCTGGCTGAAGTGAGATAAATTTTTGAATTTTGAAATTAGTTGTGTAATAACCAGGTAATTGGTATGCATTGTGACAGTATATATATATATATATATATATATATATATATATATATATATATATATATATATATATATATATATATATGTATATATATATATATATATATATATATATATATATATATATATATATATATATATATATATATGTATATACACACACACATATACAGTATATACCTGATTATTACACAATCGTTTCAAAATTCAAAAATTTACCTCACATCAGCCAGATACCTGAGCTCTCATAGCAATAGGAAATATGGCTGGGTACTCTAAAGGTAACAGTGATCCCTTAAAAAATTTATCAATCACTTGAAAAATTTAACTAATATATATATATATATATATATATATATATATATATATATATATATATATATATATATATATATATTTAGAAGACCTGGTCTAATTCCATCTTCCACCTATAAAACACACATACACGAATACACACACACACACACACACACACACACACACACACATATATATATATATATATATATATATATATATATATATATATATATATATATATATATATATATATATATATATGTGTGTGTGTGTGTGTGTGTGTGTGTGTGTGTGTGTGTGTGTATTCGTGTATGTGTGTTTTATAGGTGGAAGATGGAATTAGACCAGGTCTTCTAAATTTCTGCGTTCATTACAAAATATCTAGAATGCGGTGGGTGCCTTTTCTTTCAAACAGTCCTTCCTTGAATCTCTCCCTCAATCTCTCTCGTTTCCATTCTTACTCACCTTATTTCACACAAACCACGCCCACTGGTGAATAATTGGGATTTTTCACAACTTTCACAAAATTCTGTTAACAATATAGTTAATATTAAAGATGATATAGAAGCCACTAGAACCGGATTAAAACTAAAATAGTAACTGATTATATCAGTATATATCAAATAATAATAAGTGGCAAAACCATATTTCATATAAGCTCTGGTCATATCACGATGGCGATGTGTGTAACACACATGACAAGTTAACTACGTCCTCAAATTCCTTTAAGATTTAGTAACGATGCGAGTGAGTGCAAACACAAGAAGACCAGAAATGACTACACCAGCATAAAAACAGATCGCCCTATGTTCAGACTTCGTCATCAGGATTTTCGCTGTCTGTTACGCATTTCTTTCACCTTTGATATACAAAGCTTATTATATTATTCGGTCATTTCCTTTATAACACTATTTTCCATATTCCACTTAAAAAGAATCATATAACCAATTATGAATAATCCTAATTATGTTCGGCTAAAATTGGTGTTCATACCACTTTCTTTTATTGTTTTCATGTCCTGCGGTGAATTACTGGACAAGGAACAATGTTCTCAGCTCTGAAAATTTCTCAACACAAATTTTGGTAATTTCCTAAATTGTCACTTCAGCTCCGTGCTTTTAGATTTATAGACTTAAAATCCATAATATATTAGGTGCACCTTTTACCATGGATCCATAACTTACAGTTTAATAATAATAAATAATAAAAATGCATGGCCGCTTAGATAATAAAGCAGCGAACAATTTCAGATTTCTTTTTATGTAACGTGGAATGTTATCAAGGGTTCACGTTGATGCTTTCCAGCATTTCCTATGATGCACATGTAGAAAATACTAGTAAAACGTCCATATTGAAAGAAAATATACCAAATAGATGATAACCAGCGTTTACAAAATCACTTCTAATTCAAGGATTCCTGCATGCCAAGGACAACTGTCATTGCTGGATGAATGAACTGTGCTGTTGTATGATCTATAAATTCCCCTGTGGCGACTCCGGACCTCGAGAGCGGGAGACCGCATGGAGTTTATTCACAACGCAGCTGTCCGGTAAATAAAAGGAACATGTGAGGTATCTAAAGAGTATCACTAAATTATGCAGTTTAAACCGTTAATGAATTGTGAGGATGTCAGAACGATCCTAAATTTTAAGAGAGGTAAAGTTCACATGACAATCCATACCAAACATTTTACAATTCTTCAGTAAGCCTTTTGTTTATATGAGTGCAAGTTTTTAGTGTAAGATATTCTTTCCACTTTTAGATGTGGCATTATTTCATGGGGTTTTGAATTAGAAGCACCGCTTTTTCTTTTCTTTTTTTTAATACAGAGAATTCCTTCTTGTAGAGACCAGACACATCAATGAAACCAGTTCTTAATAAAACCAGTTAGTCTCCTGGAAAAAAAAAAAAAATCCAAATTTTCTCTCGCTTATAAAAACAATATTAAGGCTTCAATTTTCCCACTAGTAGAACAATTACCCTTCCATTCCTTTAATTTTTGAGTCTTTTTTTATTCGCTTTACAACAGCCGAAGTATTGTATATAATGCCCTATTTTCATAAATACAGCTAGAGTTTTTTACACTCATAAGCTATGCTTCCTAATCAGTAAAATCATACCTTTCAGCCGCCGCATTGTCAATTTTTCTTTTACCCATATAATTAAGGCTACTACAGATGCATTGTAAACATTCTTTTCAAAATCTGATCTTTTTCTACTTACTGATATAATTTGTAAAGACTTCAACATCACTTTTTTTTTTTTTTTTTTTTGCTTCTATACTTCCTCTGACAAATTTCTGCTACTAATATTTGAAGTTTGTATGTATACATACATACATACATACATGCATACATACATACATACATACATACACATTCATACATACTGTTTTGATTGTTGTTATGTCATGTCCTGCAGCCAAATGCTTGACAAGGCGCAATGTTCCTAGTTCTGAAATCTCTTAAACCAAGTTTTGACAAGTTCATAAATTGTCGCCTCAACTGCGTACTTTTAGATTTATATTAGTAAAATCCACATGTAGTCTATGTAGGCAAGGAGTTCGTATCTAAAGAAAACATATCCCTAAAAAACCACTGCTAATCTAAGAATTCTTCCATTACAAGGACAATTATCTTTCCTGAATAGGCTGTTCTCTTATATCAACTACAAACTCACCCGTAGTTGCTCTGAAGCTCAGAACCTGGGAAGATGCCTTAAAAATTCAATCCCGAGAGTAGGAAAGTACCCCAGAGTTTATTCTCAAGTCATCAGTCAGGGAAATAAAATGAACATAGGAAGTGTCATGGGAATACGACTAAATTTTGCAGGTTTAAAGCGATATTGATTTTGAAGATGTCAAATGATAATAAATCTAAAGTTAATTGAAATTTATACCACTTACCATAGTAAACTTTTGAAAATTTAGTAAAGCATTTTCTTATGAAAGTTTTTATTGTAAAATATTCTTTCTACTGTCAGATGTAGCAAGCAGTATGTTGTGTGCTGCTATACACATTCTTTTTGACTGTAACTTTAGTAACACATTTGATGTTAGTCAGTTTTTGCACATGTAGATTCTCAGTTATTTCTCTGGCTATTTACTGTCTTTTTAGTCGTTTTGTGTGTAGTATGCGTTCTAATGAAACTAATTTAATCGATTTTAATATTCTTATGTTGGCTATGGTTTCGTTACTATTCTTAATTTCAGTTAATGCAACTTCTCTGCTATCAGCAAGAAGTGCATGCTGTCCTATTATTTTTTTGTTTATCTATCAAATTTCATTTAGTGAAAACTTATGGAAAATACACGACATTTTAGCAAATATTCCATATCAGCGTTTTATAAAGCAGTAGTTTAAAATATATAAAAAAAATTAAAAAATTATATTTTATATCAGAATTTTCTACATTGGAATTTTAAAATGTACAAGAATTTAAAAAATATATATAATTCTTATGGAAGAAAAAGATCGCCGACTGCTTTAGAAAAAAAATAAACAATAATAAATGAAGCTTTCCATAGTTGGCGAAGCAACTAATTGTATCTAATTTAAAACACAGGTAAGAGGAAAATTCGTAGGTCGGAAATGATGGTTTTTGGGGTGTATGTTCTTTTTCTTAATTATCGTTTTGCATGACAGTACGGATATTAAAATAAGTGAAGAAAATGTCCAAGTTGTAAAGGAGACGAAAAATGGCTGAAAACTGAACAGATTCAACTGTCTCCCTCGGGGACTAAAATTTCTAGGAAATGAAAGACTATAATTTGAAATGCAAATGTCAGAAGCATCTGCATCTTAAAAGTGAAATATGAACTTTCCTCCACTTCATTTCACTCGAATAAAACGTTTGAATAATTCAGAATATCTATATTCCTGGGAAAAAAAAATAAAACTACTTCAATACTACAGTTTTTTTCTCAACTAGTCTTTTTTTCTGTGATATTTCAGTGCGAGAGATACAAAAGGAGCTAATTTAGATGCCATTTTACTAGTGTTAATAACAACCTGTAGGTGCGGGGATGTGTCGTAAGCACAGTTAATAGTTTCTTTTGTGATCTTAATTACTGGCTGACTTAGCATCCTCTTGGAAGAATGATAATTGGCAGCTGACAAGATAGTCATTGACCGTGGATGTAACGCTGTGACAAAGAACGTACAAGAAACAGTGACTTGATAACAGTTGGCTTTATCTTGACGCATCAGAAGTAAGTAATTTATGTAACGGCCGTGTTAATAAAACTATACAAGAATGCCAACTGATGCACCTATGGGAGGATAATAATAAGGCAGTGGTCATCTGTCGTACGCTTGCCGATAACAATGGTGTTCATATGGTACTAGAGTTTTTTGTGGCGTTAACTTCATAATAACTACTAACTCATTATTAACTGTACGTAACATCTCTTTGATCGTTGGGCTTGAATTGCTGGGTGTTCCTTGGTGCACTGCTGGTGATCCTTTAGGCTTGGGATATTCCTAGATTCGTGGAGAGCAAGAAGCTGGTAGGTGAAAGATCATGTTACTCCGTTTGAAAACGATTTCAAATAGATGCTGGACCTGAAGTACCAGTTGCGTAATTCATTTCACTGGCATAGAAAGAGATCCAAATTACATTATTATTCATGAAATTCGTCCTTGATTAAATAGTAAGTGAAGAAAGAAAGGTAGTCCTCGTGGTGTACGAATTTCATTTAGAGGTTTATAATGTAATTAATTACAGACAAGGGGAAGAAGTCTCCAGACTAAAGGTCAGAACTGGCAGTGATCATATTATGATTCTGGTTCTATGAATAGCCCGTTGATTTAACAAAGATGCTGTCCAATTAAACAGGGAGAGAACCATGATTTTATGTAAGACCGCTGACGTTGGTTATAGAAGATTACAAGGACAAGATTAGGTCTTATATTAAGGAGGATCCTTTTATAAAAAGGTTATTGTAGCTCATTTAATTAGGTTTAACTATAAGGCTTGTGGGCCTTCACATAATAGCCCTACCTTGTTGACGTTTCTTCCTCTCCCACTCAGGTTACAATATTTCTGGGTTCCCTTAATTGCAAGCGCCTATGAGGTTTCTTAAGAATAAAAGATTTCTCATCACCATCATTCAATCTGTTCGACAATATGGATGTCCAGACGTCTGGCTGGTTTGCCTGGGGGACTAGAAGAGAAAATATTAGGAGTAAAGTACAGCCTGATCTCACAAGCTCTACAACGTACTTTGAACCTTGCTATTTTTTTTTTTTTTTATTTCGTACATACCAACGTATATTTCTTTCCTTGTTACTGTTATTATTGTTTCTGGTAATACTGGTAGTAAGTGCAGCGATGATACCACAAGATAATGCCGTTTTTCCTGTAGATAATTGAGCCAGTAATTGTGATGGAAAGAGACCGATAAAGCGAGTAGAGTTTGTTTCTCACTTTTCCTACTGAAAGTAAATTAGATTATGAAACATTAATAACTAATTAGTTCTTAGCAATGGTCACCTCTCACAATATTAGCATTCATGATGCGGTGTGAAAAAATAATTTTTTTATACTCATGTTAAAGAATCCAAAAAACTGTGATTATAGGCGTATGTGCTGTAAGATGAGTAGTGATAGCCAGGCTACCACTATATTTCATTTCATAAAGTGTCTCAGTGAGAGTAACTGCTGACAATAATTGTAATCTACCTCTCTCCTCCGTACTAATGGGCTATCATGGTGGGGTTGGGTTAATGCCGACGCTACATACAATCCCGGCGCTCGACGGGTATAAGTGCTGCAGATTTGGTATTAACTTATACCTCTCTTGATAGCCCAGTGGTTAGCGACGTCGACTGGAAGTCGTTGGTTGTACTGTTAAGTGTTTGAGTCACTTAGGTACCAGTCCATTTATCACTTATAATTCCCCTTCGGTGATATTCCCGAGGTAGCGCGAACTGGATGTTAAATGATATTTGTAGCTTAATGTTTATATACAAATCATGGTGATTTGATAAAAAATTCACACACACACACACACACACACACACACACACACACACACACACATATATATATATATATATATATATATATATATATATATATATATATATATATATATATATATATATATATATATATATATATATATATATATGTTAGCGGCCCTTTGGGTCAGGGAGGGCCATCTTTTATTGATGTATCTGTTTTAAGAACAGGATCAAACATCTCACTTTTCTTGAGATATCTGTGGTAGCCGAGGCTCTTCCTTGGGTGAGCAGATCCCTTCTCATTTGTCAGTCTTCTCTCACTAAACCTATCTTTACACAAAGGCCTACTGAAATGAGACACTGATATACAAAACTAAATTTTATTTGCAAATTTAGTGAAAGTGATTCAGCAAAAGTTACTGTCGTGAAATGGTGTGATTCATACCGCCAGTCAATGGAAAACGTAGTAGAGGAAATACTGTTTCACAAACAAGCATAGTCATTATTCTATGCCAAGCAATACTAGAGAATAACACCCTGGTCATCAAGCAAAGTATAAGGTCGTAAAGACCACGGCAAAAGTCATATCATATGTAAGAGTAAAAAAATCACCACTTCCAAATATTCGTCCTCCCAGGACTATGTTCGATTCCTGTTGAAAGAAACATTTCATTATATTAAAACCTGAAATGAATGTATATACATATATGTTCAAACAGAAAATGTCTAATAGAGCCACTGAGAGGTCATCACATAGTTCTCCTGTTGTCCAAAGACTTAATAGGAGCTCGGACCACCTGCTTCTGGATGTCCTCACCCAGATACACTAACTGTCCAATCGAAAGTTCAGCAAGGGCCAACTCCGAAATCATTGTAAAACACATGCACTCGATACGAAAATTATATGTCTCGTAACACAGATGTTATTCCAATAACAGTTCTCTTATGGAGCGCAACACTGGTGATCCTGGTGATTCAACTATGCTGAACGGCCTGCGGCTGCGCAAACCCATGGTTTCCTTTGCGTCCTGAATTCCTGGCAATCCAACTATGCTGAATGGCTTGCAACTGCAGAAGCCCATGTTGAATGTGGCGCCCATGAACCCTTTGCACCAAACAGATGTCTCCCAGCAATGATGGTGATTTGTAGATGTCATGCAAAACATCTCTCCAAAACCCTGGATGTTCTCACGAAAGTGCAGGCGTAGAAACCTGCAGGCGTACCGTAGACGGCCCCCATACCTAACTGTATAAGTTGAGGCTCATAGAAGACATTCCATACAGCTCTACTGCGGGGAAGTGGTGTATAACCTAAGTTGGCCATATCGACAGTCAACTCAAAAAAGTAACTAGTCTGCTCACTATGCCATATTATTACTGAACTATTGAAACTACTAGGGCAAAAGTCATATGTTAAAATGTGAAACAATACCAAGTTGCTAACTAGAATTTACAGAATCAACCCACTATCAGGTACACAAACTCTAAGATACTATCCGTACAAATTCTTCCCAGTAAAAATTACCCAAGAAACCCACCAATATACTGAATTCATTAAAGGCAATTCTAAACCCTAACTGATTTACCCAAACCTGTAACATATCAGACAAATTCCGTCCGATATGCTAATTATCCCCCCGAAAAAAAAAATCCTAAGTAACAAAACTTTATTCTGTAACTCTATATCCCAAGCTATTGTGTCAGACGACTACCACACATCATAATATTATCACACAATAACACACGGGCTTAACCTCACTATGAAATTAGCCAATGCCACGACTTACAAAGTCATGTGAATGCGAAGCATTAACTCAAAACAACAAATTACTAAAGCCAAATATGAACAATGAAGTACCTAATCACAGATGCAGTCAATAAAATAACAAACAAAAAACAAATTCATATATCTATGAAACTGTACAGCATTTTACACATAATTTTAACTAAGTATTTCAACACATAAGAGCAAAAGCTGAACTTAGACAGTTAAAGATTTTTATAACTCTACGGACTAACGTCCACCCCAGTTAAAAAAAAAAAAACAGACAAAGAAAAAAATTATCATAACCACCATACAACTCAGGAATTAAGCCATACGATTCCCATTAACCCATGTTTTTAATTTTAGATATATGTGTCAACTGAGACACCTGTGCTCTCATCTAGAACCACAAATTTATTCCCCTTCTTTGCTTCTACAATGCGGAAAGGACCTTTGAATTTAGGACCTAGTTTACAGTTCAAGTGATTCCGGACAATTATTTTCAGAAAAACCCTATCTCCCACAGCCACTTTAACTCTATCTGGCTTTGCATTGCTCCTGTCCACCATATTTTGCGTTTTCATTTCAAGATTCTTAGCGAGACGCGCATATCTCTCTTTTGCAGTGGAAACCAACGATTTGATCGTTTCATTGCCCGATGGAATAGGCAACAAATCAAATGCACCCTGCGCTAGGTAACCAAACAGCCCCTCATTGGGAGACATTCCAATGGTATCACTTACCATAGTATTAATACTATGTTGCACCTGTGGAATATTTCGATCCCAGTTTGGATCATTTCCCCCCATGCACCTCCGAAGGGCTTCAATGACCTTCCTATTTGCTCGTTCACAGAGACCATTCGCTTCTGGTCTATAGGGAATAATAGTGATTTTCCGAATGCCCATTACATCAGCAAGACATTCCAACATTTTATTCACAAACTCCCTACCATTATCTGTAATGAGAACCTCAGGGACACCATAATGGCAAATATACCTGTTAAAGAATGTGAT
Source organism: Macrobrachium rosenbergii (assembly GCA_039081455.1). Taxonomy (NCBI): domain Eukaryota; kingdom Metazoa; phylum Arthropoda; class Malacostraca; order Decapoda; family Palaemonidae; genus Macrobrachium; species Macrobrachium rosenbergii. The sequence continues at coordinate 67,045,176 of JANJGK010000008.1, forward strand.
TGCCACCTCTTCCGCTGTTTTATGCTTCAACGGAAAAATCTCTACGAACCTAGTTAATTCGTCAACAACCACCAACAGGTGCCTATGGCCATAACTAGATTCACAGAAATTGCTCAAAAGATCCATGTGGACTCTTGCTGTGGGTCTGGTAGGAATTGGGAATGAACCCAATTTACAAGAAATGACCCTTGGCTTACATGCATTACAGACTGAACAACTTCCCACAAAGTCTTCTATTGAACTAAGCATATTCTTCCAAAACAATTGTCCCTGTATACACTGATATATTTTCTCAATCCCCAAATGTGGACTGCCAGACCTACCATGAACAATATCTAACACCGTAGGTACTAAACTTCTAGGAACAACTATTTGCATTGTATCACCCTTATCCTCACTACTACTCAGTCTGTATTTAATCTTCCTAACTAACAAATTACCCTCTAATTCAAGCCCTGCAAAAGGCAGCTTATAACCCTTCCTAACTTATTCCCCTCTAAGAAACACTTTTGTGTCTCCCAGCATCTCATCTTCATCTTGCTTCACTTCTACTAAACTAATATTCCAGTCTATGAAATTTCCAGATACATAAAGTACATGAGTACCATCTACATCAGAAAACGTCTACTAAGGGCGTCTGCTACAACATTATGTCTGCCCTCTATATACCTAAGCTTTGCATCAAAATCCCTGATTGTCAGATACCACTGAGGTCTTTTTGGGGAAAAATCCAGCCTATTGAAAAGATCCAACGCCTGCTTATGATCTGTAAGAACCTCTACTTGATTGCCCATCAATAACATCTTGAAATGCACTAAGCTAACTAATTCCCCTCTAAGAAACGCTTTTGCGTCTCTCAGAATTACATCTTCATCTTACTTAGATTCTACTAATCTAATATCCCAATTTATGCTATCCCCAGATACATAACACATATGAGTACCCTCTTCATCAGCAAAACTTCTACTAAGGGCGTCTGCTACAACATTCTGTCTACCCTCTATATACTTAAGCTTAGCATCAAAATCCCTGATTGTCAAATACCACCGTGCTCTTTTTGGGGAAAGATCCAGCTTATTAAAAGGATCCAACATTGGCTTATGATCCATCAGAACTTTTACTTGATTGCCAAGAGGAGCATCTTAAAATATACTAAGATACAAACCACGGCAAAGGCCTCTTTATCTACTACTGACCATAGCCGTTCATTACTACCTCGTGTCTTATACTTCCTACTGTGAAATGCAATCGGATGGAGTCTTCCTTCGAGCTTCTGCATAAGGCATGTCCCTATACCATCATAATTAGCGTCCATTACCAACGTGAAAGGATGTTCCAAATCAGGAAACTTCAACACTGGGGGATTTACTAAGGCATCTTTAATCTTCTGAAAAGCTACTTGTTGTCCATCTCCCCAAACAAACTGCACATCATCCCTCAGAAAATCTGTCAAGAGAGATGCGAGAACAGAAAAACTCTTCACAAACCTATGGAAAAATCCAGCCATCCCTAAAATAGTCTGAATCTGCTTCTTATTCTTGGGGGTAGCAAAATCTACAATTGCCCTAACTTTATCATCATTCACTATAACACCCTCTTTAGAAATGTCATGACCTATATATAGTATCTGCCTCTTGAGAAAATTACACTAAGCTAACTTTATCTTCAAACCCGCTAATCTAAGCGTTCTAAAAACCTCCCTAAGAACTTCTAAATGTTCATCTACTGAATCAGTGGCGACTAGGATGTCATCCATGTTTATAAATTCTTTTCCCTAACAAGCATTGCAGAACTGTATTCTTAGCCTAGTAAATGTCATCAGACTGCCTGCCTAACCAAACGGCATTCGAGTGAACTCATAATGCCCCTTCGGCAAAGAGAAAGCCATGTACTCTCGACTCTCCTCACTAAGTGGTACTTGCAAGTACCCTTGCAACAGATCTGGCAAACATGCCACAGGAATGGTTTTCTTGTTCAACTTCCTAAAGTCCACACAAACTCGGACTGAACCATCCTTCTTAGGCACCGCCAACAATGGAAAATTAAAAAAGCAACGAACTGGGCCTGACAATGCCTTCTTCCTTCCACTTATTAACCTCTTCCTCTACCTGTTCCCTAACCTTAAAATGAATCCTATATGAAGGAACAAAAATAGGCTTAGTTTTGTCCTCCAAGTGAACCTTGTGTTCTAACACATTTGTTAATCCTAACTTATCCCCTTTAAGTGTGACTATGTCCGCAAACTCAGCCAGAACATCTTATACACCCCAAGCATATTCTTTATAATCAGCATTGGCTAACTGATCCCTAAAAACCTGCCTCCTGGCCAGTAACTCTGCTTCTGAAAAACTACAAAAATCCCCGACAATAGCCACTGAATTATCTTCATCAACCCAGTCAACAAAGTCGATTGCATAAGTACCCTTCTGGTAATTGCGAACTGAATCATTGCAGTTTAGCAATTCCACACAAGTATACCCTGCACCTGATACATTATTTATAGAACCTATACACAATACCCCCTTCAGCTTCTCGCTATACTCATCCACACACATCTGTCTGGATTTATGCACTCCTTTTACTCAAACTTTCACCATAGCAACCATACCCGGACCAAGCAGCACATCATCCATCAAAATCCCCTTATAACACTTCTCATCCCTTGACACGTGTTCCTCATTCAACCCCGGATCCTCATGTACACCTGATTCATCATCATCCACTCCCCCACGTCTGTCCCCTCATACAGCACAAACACCCCAGGTACTCCCATAGTTATACAGCATACCCCTGTACGAACCTATATTTTTCGTCTCCGACATGCCAGATGACCCAGTAACAAAGTATTTCCCAAGGCACCCCCTTGTATAACCAAAAATGGCTCTGTCAAAGATGTACCCCCGGGAGATAAATCTACATCTACGTATCCCAAAATCTGTAACTTATTTGCTTGAATATGGCATACAGCTTCCTTAGCAGGTCTCAAAGAACAATAGGGAAACATCGATCTGAACAATTCATGATTCACTAAATTAACAGAGGCGCCTGTGTCTATAAACCTCTTACATTCATCTCATGTACAGACCCAATGACGACTGGCTTCGACCCTGAGGGTTCCCCCAGAAGTCCTATATCCCAAGAAACACCCATCCAGTTTATGTTTACAACTGATCGGTCTTTAGACAATGTCTGCCGATCACAAGATCCCCTTGAAAAATCCGAGTGAAGAACTTTCTCATCTGAGCTACCAAAGTTCTGAAATGCAAGCCTACCATTATACTGTCTCCGAGACGGGCAAGACCACCAAGAATGACCGTAACTCTTACAACTGCCTCAATATTTAACACGGCAAAATCTCTTAATGTGTCCCTGCATATTACAATTAAAGCAACGAACCCATGGGATCCTAGAACTCAAGCCAACCATCGACCTTTGGTTATTCCGAATTTCAACAAAATTCTTTGGACTGCTGACTGAATCTCCTCGCCCTACACAACCATGTGCAGACCTAAGGAATCTAATCACTATTTTCTCTCCTCATTTTTGCAGCTTTCTTCTTCGTAAATAAATCTGTTAACTTATTCTTGGCTGATCACAAATGCAAAAAATTACTTAAGTCCCTTGAAAGGACACCCTTTACAAGAAAAACCCAAGGAAAACAATTTCCCCTGACAGAATTCCCATGCAACACGAAACCTAAAATATTAATTCCCTTTACTCTAACAATTAATTCCCAAAACTCAAAAGAAAGTACTAGTCAAACCCACCACTAAATCCAAAGTTAATTAAACCCACCATTAATCCAATATTAATTAAACCTGCAATCAAATCCACAATTAATTAAACCCAAAATTAAATTCACAATTACCTAAACCCATCATTAAATTAAACCCTAAAATTAAATTCAAAATTAACTAACCCCCGCAGTTAAGTCCAAAGTTCCATGTAAAAAAAAAAAAAATTTTGGCTGAGCTCACAGCTGATTTGCCAAAGTCGGCCAAGTTCACTTCTTCAAGGCCAGGCAACAATA
>JANJGK010000008.1:67054395-67094395 GCA_039081455.1 Macrobrachium rosenbergii
TTCACTGGTAGAATATGGACAGAGAAATGTTACAAGGGTATATATACAAAACATAAAGGTGTGGCCTTAAGGCTCCGATGGTATGACGGTGACCGTTTCCTAAGAAGGAGGAGAAGTACCAATTCCCTAGTGGTTTTTGGCCTCATTAACTCCCGTTTGGCGATGGATCTTGAGGTCGTTTTTCCTGGGTCATCTTCTTCAGGAGGGGTCTGAAATATATGATTTCAACGTTTAAATAGTGTATTATGGGCCTTCTTATACTCATATATATATATATATATATATATATATATATATATATATATATATATATATATATATATATATTATATATATATATATATATATATATATATATATATATATATATATATACATATATATATTTATACATATATATATTTATACATATATATATATATATATATATATATATATATATATATATATATATATATATATATATATATATATATATATATATATATACATATATGTATATACATATATATATATATATATATATATATATATATATATATATATATATATATATATATATATATATATATATATATATATATAAATGTAGTATCTACTGGTCACTTTTACCAGACACATATGTAATTCTAATAGCCACAATGCCCTCTTAACTTCCCGAATTCTTCGCGCTTTTTCGGATATGCTTGTAACTACTAAGCCGGAATATCCAAACGAAAGAAGAAATTGCGTTGCCGACCTGGCCAGGTCGGCAACGCAACCTCCTTGTGAATATGGAAATGCGGGTTCGCTTCCCGCGACCGGTGTTCACGGGCTCTTCAATTTCTTCTTTCTTTTGGATATTTCGGCTTAGTAGTTACAAGCATATCCGAAAAAGCGCGAAGAATTCGAGAAGTTAAGAGGGCATTGTGGCTATTAGAATTACATATATATATAAATGTATATATATATATATATATATATATATATATATATATATATATATATATATGTATATATATATATAAATGTATATATATATATATATATATATATATATATATATATATATATATATATATATATATATATATATATATATATATATATATATATATATATATATATATATATATATATATATATATATATATATATATATACATACACACATACACACACACACACACACACACACTTATGTGTAGGATTAACCTCCGCCCATAAAAATTGCTGTACCCACGAAATGAAGTACAAATGGGTGCCCATATAGTTAAATCATCTTATTTTTATCCTTCCCGTATCCTTTCTCCTCTGCTGCCAAAATCTTGTGCCATTACAGGTTGCCGAGGGAGGGCCGCTGCAAGGATTGGAAGGACTACCCGGGCAGTGGCCATATTGGGCCCTAATGCAATCTGGCTTCCCAAGCTCACCTGTGTGCAAACGGATTCGTTCTCACATGGTTTTTGGCTTTGATAGTGAGCAGATGGCTATTGTTCTCGCTTGCGCACTCCACAGGTCTGCCAACCCGTGCCCCATGTGTGACGGGCCTTAGTTGAGGATACCCATATACTGGATCATTCCTTTGGGATCCTACAGTAAGCCTAAAACAACTCGAGTATTTTGACCACCTGTTTTTCCTTCTACTGAAATATTTCTCCACTTTTAATGAACCCTTCCAAGGAAATCCCGTACTCCACTTTGTGTATTTCTCTCTATCCATTCGTCTCAGTAAACTCTCCTTTTGTTCCCTAGGACATTCTTTTCTTAGCCATGGTCTCCCACTGTTTGCATGTGAGTTAATTCCAATTTGTGAACAGTGCAATATAAGTAAGTTTGGATTGGCTGTGCCATTCGTGGGCATGTTGTTTGTTAGGGAATCCTTAGTATCTACGTGCATGGTATTAGAGCTTCAGTTCTTGCCAATCTCGTAGTTAATTCGACCCCTCTCTCTTCCAGAGGGATGCCTTTAGCCTGAGTGACCTGTGCAATACTAGCAGAAGAGAGATTAATTATTGATGGTGACATAAATGGACATGTAGGAAGAAGCAGAGAGGGTATTGAGAGGGTGCATGGTGGCTGGGGAGTTGGAGGAAGAAATGATGAGGGAGAGAGAGAGCTGAGAACTGCTGTGTCATTTGATTTGGCTATTGTCGACACCTGGTTTGGAAAGAAAATCAGTACATCACATACAAGATTGGAGCAAGAGAAAGTCAAATTTACTTCCTCATGTGCAGAAGATCACATCTGAGAGAGGTGAGAAATTGTAAAATTTTTAAATGGAGAATGTGTGGCAGTAGAGCACAAGGTGGTGATAGTGGGCTTGGAAATAAAGAACACAGTAAAAGGTAGGCCTGCATGTGTCCCATCAACAATCAAGTGGTGGAAGCTGACACAAGAGGAGGAAGTGAGGCAGGAATTTGAGAGAGTATTGAGGAAATTAGATTGCTGAATGGAATGAAAGAATGGTGGAATCACAACAATATGGTGATAAAGAGAGTTGGCGGAGAGGTGTCAGGCATGACATTTGGAAAAAACCTCCCGATGATAAGGAAACCTGGTGGTGGAATGATGGAGTGAAAGAGGTGGTGAAAGCCAAAAAAGATGCAAAAAATATCTAGGAAAGTATGGACAGCAAGAGGATAAGGAGAGGTACCAAAGACATAAGAAACAAGTAAAAAAGGCAGTTGCACAAGAAAAGGCAAGCACGTTAGATGATATGTATGAAGAGCTGGAAATGTTTGAGGGGGAGAGGAAAATTCACAGAATTGCAAAGTCAGGGGACAAGAACACCAAAGACCACGCCCATATAAAACAGGCTGGATGGGAATGGAGCAGTTTTACGCAACAAGGATAAGATAAAGAAGAGTGGAAAGACTATTATGAACACCTGTTAAATGCAGAAAATCTTAGAAAATTCTTTGAAGATGGATTCCAGAACCTTGGTATGGCACATACTATTAGCAGGAAGGAAGTAAAGAAGGCACTAAAGAAGATGAAAAATGGTAAAGCAATAGGACCAGATGGAATTCCTGCAGAGGCGTGGAAGAGCCTGGGAGAAGAAGGAATAGACTTGCTGTGGGACCTAGTAAACAGTCAGGAAAAGATACAAAAAAAAAAAGGAGAGAAAGCTTTATTGTGCCTATCTATCAAGAGAAGGTTGACATCCAGGATTGTGCAAACTACAGAGGAATAAAGTTAATGTCTCACACCATGAAAATCTGGGAAAGAATAATGGATCAAAGAATTAGAGAAGAAACATCTGTAAGTGAAGAACAGTTTGGTTTCATGACAGGAAGAGGAACAACAGATGCAGTGTTTGCCCTCCGACCGATGATGGAAAAACACCGGGAAAAGCAGAAAGTACTGCACATAGTATTCGTAGATCTGGAAAAGGCATGAGATATAGTACCACACCAAGAGGTTTGGAGGCGCATGCGAGTAAAGGGAACACCGGAGAAGTATGTTAGGTTGGTCCAAGATAAATTATGTATGAAGGAGCAAAAGTGCAGGTTAGAGGCAGTGTTGGGTTAACTGAATGGATACCAGTAAGAGTTAGTTTACATCAGGGATCTGCTTTAAATCCATATCTTTTTGACCTGATAGTGGATGTGCTGTCTCCAGGAATAAGAGATCAATCCCCATGGTGCATGTTGTTTGCTGATGACATTGGGTTATGCAGCACCAACAGAGGGTAGTGGAGTCAAAACTAGAGCAATTGAGGATGGTACTGGAAGACAGAGGTTTAAAGGTCAGTAGGAAGAAGACTGAATACCTAAGTTTTAATGAAGATCAAGACTCCAAGGTTAGTATAGAACGGAGAAGGTTGAACTGAGTAGAAGAATTTAAATATCTTGGTTGAACAGTGGCTGATAATGGAAATTTGGATGTAGAAATAACACAGTGCAGACTGGATGGAAAAATTGGAGAAAGATGTCAGGTGTCTTGTGCGACTGCAGAATCAGTATAAAGGTTAAAGGAAGAGTGTACGAGACAATATTGAGACCAGCTTTGATGTATGGAGCAGAAACATGGCCAGTAAAGAGAGTGCAAGAGAAGAAATTGGATGCAGTAGAGATGAAAATACTCAGGTGGATGCGTGGAGTAACAAAAAAGGACAGGATCAAAAATGAAAGAATATGAGGAACTACTAAAGTCGTAGAACTATCAAAGAGGGCCCAGGAAAAAAGACTGCTGTGGTATGGCCATGCGATGAGAGGGGATGAGGCATATGTAGGGTGGTGTGTGATGCAGATGTAGGTGCCTGGTGGGAGAGTAAGAGGAAGACCAAAGCAAAGGTGGATGGATGTAGTTAGAGAATATCTGAGAAACAAACAATTGTCAGAGGGCGATGTGTTTGACCGAGCCAGGTGGAGGAAAGCTATCAGAAACATTGACCCACATAGAAGTGGGAAAAAATGCAGAGAAAGAAGATATCATTCACCTATGAGCTAGGCTATCACTTTGTTAGTGCTGCATTAGCTCAGTTCTGTGGGGCATTCCTTTAGCTAATAGATTAATTCAATTTAGTCAACCCCTTAAACAAACGTAGACACATTATTACCAGCATTAAGTATGGGTATTTTTACGAAAATTTTGTACTACCTCTTGTGTGTTTTATGCTGCATTTAATTAGTTGCCTGGTATTTAACGTATAGTGCTTTGCTAGCTTGCGTCTGTGTGGAATTCAATTAGTTCAACTTTCTGGCCTTAGTGTCGAGTTACCTTAATATTCAGTTTTAACCTTTATCCCACAGACAGTACTTCATTTAAATAAGCACAAGGACATGGTCTTAGCATTAGCAGTGCCATGTATGAGAGAGTATGCTTAGATAATCAGCCAGCCAAAACCACCCCTTAATTCACAGTAATTTACATTCGCTCAGGTTAATCCTGTTCTTGCAGACCTTTCATCCTGTGAAGGATGAAATGTCTACTAATATGGGGGCTATTTTATGTGCAGGGCTAACCCTCGCTCATAAAAATAGTCGCCCCCCATGCAAACAAAGTGCAAATGGCTGCCCCATATAGTAAATTCCTCACATTTTTATCCTTCCTGTGTCCTGCTTCCTCTGCTGTCAATATCTTGTGCCATTAAAGGTTGCCGAGGGAGAGCTGCTGCAAGGATTGGAAGAAGAACTACCCGGGCAGTGGCCATTTTGGGACCTAAGGCAATCCGGCTTCCCAAGCTCGGCTGCATGCACCCGAATTCATTCTCACAAGGTTTTTGGCTTTGATAGCGAGCGGACGGCCATTGTTCTTGCTCTCCCATTGCTCTTGCTCTTCCCATTCCACAGGTCCTCCAACCTGTACCCCCATGTGTGACGGGCCTTAGTTGAGGATACCCATATACTGGATCGTTCCTTTGAACTCCTACGGTAAGTCTAAGATAACTTGAGTATTTTGGCGGTCAGTTTTTCCTCCTACTGAAATATTTCTCGACTTTTGACAAACCCCTCCAAGTAAATCCCGTGCTCCACCAAGTGTATTTCTCTCTCTCCATTCATCTCAGTAAGCCCTCCTTTTGTTCCCTAGTCCAGTCTTTTCTCAGCCATGGCCAACCATCGTTTGCATGCGAGTTAATTCCACCTTCTGAACTGTACAATATAAGTGAGTTTGGATTGGCTGTGCCATTCGTGGGCATGTTATTAGTTAGGGAATCCTTAGTGTTCCAAGTGCATGGTATTAGGGTTTCAATTCTCGCCAATCCCATAGTTAATCTGACCCCTCTCTCTTCCAGAGGGATGCCTTTAGCCTGAGTGACCAAGGAAACTCTCAGCTCGCCCTTACATTCATCGTCTGGACCTCTCCATGTGTGACAAGGAATTTCAACTTTTACAGCACAGCCAAATCTTTATAATCACAGCTTATTTATTATTATTCACGTGTGCCCCTAGTATTAATTTGTTAACTAATATTATTAATTGTTGAGTAAATGTAATTCATCATTATTGAGTATAATTACACCTTGCAGTAACTTGAGTAAAAAGACTACATAAGTTTAGTAATCTTTTTCTTTCTTGTTTTTTGTATTACTGTCAGCCATTTTAAAGCATTCTGTTCCCAAGGCCAAGGCTGACATGTAGCAATATATATATATATATATATATATATATATATATATATATATATATATATATATATATATATATATATATATATATATATATATATATATATATATATATATATATATATATATATATATGTATGTATATATATATATGTATGTGTATATATATATATATATATATATATATATATATATATATATATATATATATATATATATATATATATATATATATATATATATATATATATATATATATATGTGTGTGTGTGTGTGTGTGTGTGTGTGTGTGTGTGTGTGTGTAGAGCCTCGATGGCTCAGTCGGTGGAGCAGCAGCCTAGGACTTCGTAGAGGTCCGTGGCACGGGTTCAAATCTGCAGCCGACTGGTCAGAGAATGCGGACACTTTGCTATACGTGTAGACACCCCGGGATTACGTATGTAATCAACGGATAGGTTTGCTGAAAGCAAATGGGTGTTACAGACTAATACACACATAAACAAAGCCACTCCAACATCTTCTAAAAACATCACTGACCAGTTCTGCCCAGTTCTCCTCGCTGCTCGGAGAAGGGGAGCTGGAAATTGGTACGATACACGTACACATCGTTACCGGGGTCTAAGCGATGTCAGGCAGGGCAGCCGATCGAGGCTACGGCCTACCCCAATGCCAAATCAAAGTCCTTCAAAAAGAAGGCATCGTGCTTACCCCATATAAAAATGGGAAAAAACACGTTAAAACGAAGAAGAAGGTGTGTGTGTGTGTGTGTGTGGTTGTCTGTGTGTGTGTATGAACACCTCAGGCATTGCCATTACTTCATAGTATGAATCTCAGTAATTCAGCCTTTCAACAGTTCTTCCCTGAATCTTTTCAAATATCTCCCAACAACGTATAATCATTCATTTCCATCTATAAGGTGACTGTATGGCGGTCCTCAGTTAGAATAGTATCATTTTGGAAAGAGAGGACTCCATGATCTTAATCTGTTGAACTTAAACGGTTTTCTTCAAGGGAAAGTACTTTCTTCCAATTCTTATTTTTTCAACTAGTATTTTTTTCATAAAGTACCTCTTTTGAAATATCATAAACGGCTATCTTAAACGAAATATACACTGCCTGATGTTTATATTAGAAGGATGTGTGTGTGTGTTTGGTGTGTAAAGAAACTTATGTGCTTCATATTCTTAGCATCAACGATTCCATACCATACGAATCGGATCTTGCGTGGATATTAATGCGTGGATGAACTTCCTAAATCTTGATGTTCCCATTTTATATTTATTAAATTCAAAGAGATCTTAGTCTTACGGGAATACAGGAGCTCTTATCAAGAGTCGCTTGTTTAAAATAACTGATAGAATTTATTTTGAATACGAAAGTACGATAGCTTTAAAAGAATTAAGTCTTAACCACTCGAAGCACTGGTTTCTCAGTAAATTAATGTTTATATAGGGAGCTATGAATGTATTTGTATAGTACACAGGGTTAATTACTTCTGACATCAATTATTACCTCCTCCACAAGATGCAATAAAGCCTAAAGGGAGAGAGAGAGAGAGATAGAGAGAGAGAGAGAGAGAGAGAGAGAGAGAGAGAGAGAGAGAGAGAGAGAGAGAGAGAGAGAGTCAGCTGATGAAGAATGTTTCCGTTGTAGTAGAGTTAATCATAATATTGTGGTATCTATTCGACGAACCCTTCCTTATATCGTATGAATTTCTCTCTCTCTCTCTCTCTCTCTCTCTCTCTCTCTCTCTCTCTCTCTCTCTCTCTCTCTCTCTCTCTCTCTCTCTCTCTAGCCCCAATTATGCCAGGTTCTTTACTCAGCCTTGATGTCGACTGAGTCTATGGGCGTAATGTATTGTTCTCAGATAGCTTTTGTCCACGACAGGCACACAGAGTTATAGAGAAGGGTGATTTCTGCTACAAAATCAAACGCAGAAAATGCTACTATTGACATCCTATATTGCTACTGTTATGTGTACTTAACTCATGACAGGGCGACCTCTCATTTGAATAGCTCCCATTTTGCTAAAAGGGTGCGGAAGCCATTAGTAAGTTGGACGAGCCAAACTTCAAACGCTCCTTTGAGGACTATTATGAAAGCAAATCTCCTTTCAAGAGTTTGATAGCCTGCCGATGCTTTCTCTTGATATGAGAGGGACCTCGACTTGATCCTCTGCATGTGGATGGTGATCATTACGCAGCTGTCTATTGTGCTAATGGACTTCGAACTCCAAGTGATAAAATGAATATAAAGATACTTCTGCTTTAACGTCCGCATTATATTGCTTAATCAGTAATGTTAGGACTGTGTTTCCATAGATTAGTAAGTCATTACACAGACATTCACAAAGTACTTAACGCCTATCGATTAGCATGAAAGGAATACACAGTAAAGAGAAAATAGCAATATATAAACATCACCATCATTTTTAAAATATGAAGCTCCTACATTAAAGTTACTAATGTTACACATAAGAACCCTATTGTTACTCATTTCAAAAATCATACTTAACTCAGGAAGCAAGTCTTGGGAGTTTGACATAATTTCTGCTGACGTGTGTTCTTTTAGTAAAAAAAAAAAAAAGAAGCTATGCCAAATATGGATAAAATACAGTGCACATATTTATGGTCAATGGACATTTTGGCCAGATCTTGTTTTAAATTTCACGGTTATAGTTGGCATTCAGTTCCTACACTCTGCTAGCAAGATGTTTTACTATTCCCAAAATTACCCATTCACTGGGGAATAGTGATCGTCTTCTTCTTCTTCCTCCTCCTCTTCTTCTTCTTCTTCTTCTTCTTCTTCTTCTTCTTGTGAGTTTCATCCCAGAGTAAGGTCTCCATTTCCAGCATTACCCATTCACTGGAGAAGGATAATCTACCTTCTTATATAGAAAAACTTTCCCACTGAGTAAGATAGATCAGCTCTCTCTACTGAGCAAAATAAATCGCTTAATGAATAACATTATTCAGTACTCCTGGGGACAGTTAACAGGTGGTAAAAAAGTAAAACAATGATCTTAGTAAATAATGAGTTTAGGCTGTAATAAACTTGAAACGTTGGTTTTATGAATATCAGTTCAGGCTTATGAAAATGCGTCATTAGTAGCCCACTTATTGTAAAAAAAAATGCAGTATTCCTTAGTTATAAAAATAATAATAATAATAATTTCACATTTTTCGTTGCTAATTATGTAACACATTCATGTAGGCAATTCAGCTTCGTCTGAAAAAGTAAAAATCTTTTGGGATATGATAAAACAAGTTTATCTCTAAATACAGAGGTGGCCGATAGGTTAGGATTTTGTAATAATTGAGGTAAAGGTTACCCACTAGAGTAAGTAGGCCATGATCCTGAGCTCTATCTTAGTCCGTGAATGTTGTGGTTAGTCGGTACCAGTAAGTAAGGCCGCTCTTTTTTCAAAAAGCTTTGACAGCATTTTCGACATCGCAAAATGAATTTAACTCGTCGCCTATTATGATAAACAATGAAATTACTAGGTGATGCGTTCGAATATTCTTATTATTAGGTACAATGCTTGGTCCCTTTTGTTTATAGTTATTTCTAACTGAATCTGTTGTGCTTATTTGTGCCAGTTGGTATAAGCTGACGAAAACTGTGACCACTCGTTTTGCACAAACGGATTACACACGTGCATAGCAGAAGACACGGCCAAGTACCGAGGAGAAACCCGGATCCAGAGAAGAACGTGTCTGCTAGCGTGGTAACGAAAATAAGACCTTTTCTGCCCAGATATTCACGTGAGCCCCTCCTCGCTAGAGATTCGTCTGTCCAGGTACCTCTCATTTATGCGGTCTTTCTTTTTTTAATAATCCGTTTCCTTTAGTGAAACTCATCTTCAGTTAAACTAATTCACTAAGGCCATGAGTCACTGAAGGTCCGAGAGCATGACACTGTCCAGTAAGAAGGATAGATACGAAACTGTTTTCATTGTAAGTATTATTGTACGGATTCATTTAACAAAATAAGATCAAACAACATGTTGATACCCATTCAGTAATAGTTTAATAGTTTCATTGATTTTCTTTTTATGGTTTGGCCCTTGTTCTCTTTCTTTTTCTTTATTACAGTCACTTTATTTAGATAATTCATCCTAAGATACACGTAAATTTTAGCCAAAAAAATGTATATATATATATATATATATATATATATATATATATATATATATATATATATATATATATATATATATATATATATATATATATATATATATATATATATATATATATGTAAGTGCTCGTGAAGGTGACCTTTGAAAAGCTGGGTCAGCTATTCGCAGGGTCCATTTTGACTATACACAGCAAATAGGAAAATGCTGAAACATTCTCATACCACAGGAAGTCGCAAAAGGCTCCTTGGTGACAGGACACGGGCTGGCAAAATGCGTTGTCAGCCAAGAACGTTCTAGAAGCTGAACCAGTTACAAAATCCGGTTTTGAAGAATGCATTTCGATAATGTGTGTGTGTGTGTACGTATACTTCATGACGCCTTGAAGTACAGAGGCGTGTCTTGCCGAACTTTGACCTCGAATGATGTCACGGAAAAGTACGTTCGTTCGTGCATTGCATAATGAACATAATGGGTGGGACCATTGACTGATCGGGCACTGCGATCCGATATCAGTGAATCTGACAATGTGAGTGATTTTCCACATGAAGGCTGTCCCAGAGGACTTGTGGAGTGAGTAGAACTCGTATACATTTTTAGACTTTGTTTTCAGAACTATGAACACAAACGTTACCTCCTGTGACAGTGAAAAATGTGTTTCTGCAATTTTTACATTTTCTGATTTTTAATGTGACGTTTGTTCTTTCACAGGTATTCCTTTTCCTTTTCCCTCTCTCCCTCCTACAAGGAAGGGAGTGGTATGACGTTTTTTTTTAGATGACCTGATTTTATTAGTTGACCTGTTGGTGTTTTGACAGATGAGTTATTTTCTGTATTCCCTTAAGTAATTGGGTGTTTGTGATTTTGGAATCTTATTTTCTTAGAGGAATTTTTTGGATTTCTTTAATGAATTATTCGTTTTTTCATTCTTCATAATGTTTAGGGAGTTATTTTCGTTATTTTTTGTCAATAAAGGTTTTAGTTTTGTACTTAGTATCTCATTCTAGTAGTCCTTAGATTTTAGTTAGGGAAAGATACAACTGATGAAGTGGCTCACGCTATACGCTATCACATAATATCTCGGGATAAGCGAGATCAAACCTCTGTTCATAAAACAGAGACTTAAATAAAGTAAAGGTTTCAGAATTGGCCTTTACAGATTTTTGGTGGCAGCGTAATCGAACCTTCTAGCTTCGAAGAGACTAGTTAAGTGGGGCAGTTGCAGATAGCTTAGTGCACAGTGCGGGAGTGTAAAAGGGTAGTTTAAAAAGCGATTGCAAAATGGATCTTTACGTATAACATAGCATCGTTCGAAGATCTGTGCAATAGGAATTGGGAGGGCTTGAAAAGGGGCAAACGGTTGGTAAGTACTCATTATTGAGTTGCTATTTCGGACGTTCGTTGACGAGAGCTATTGTATTAGAGGAACGGGGGTAGGGGGTGACAGCATCAGAAGCATCAGTAGCCTACGGCTCCCGTTTTCTAAGA
Source organism: Macrobrachium rosenbergii (assembly GCA_039081455.1). Taxonomy (NCBI): domain Eukaryota; kingdom Metazoa; phylum Arthropoda; class Malacostraca; order Decapoda; family Palaemonidae; genus Macrobrachium; species Macrobrachium rosenbergii. The sequence continues at coordinate 67,066,074 of JANJGK010000008.1, forward strand.
AACCATTTGCTTTAGTGATCGGAGGACTGAAGTAGTTTTGTATTGCATTAGGTACACTTGGACATTTGGAGTATTTTTTTTTTTATTATTATTATTGTTTTTTTTCTTTTTTCCTTCTCTCTTCTTTAATGTGCGTATAAGGCAGCGTATAAGGCAGCGTATAAGGTAGCGTATAAGGAAGTTAGGACAGTTAGAAGGTTAGATAGTTAGATAATTGAATAACTAGGCATGTGTACGCTTCCGAAGAGACATAATTTAGTGTTGACATCTCAGGATAGGATTTTGTGGGAGTCAGCAGCATCAGATGTTGCAGGGGGCGAGCCGCGAGTGTCTCTCGCAAGTTAGTGTTTTCTGAAGAGTGCTTTGGGTAGGGGGTAGAACAGTGATATGTAGATGGGTAGATTGTGCAGTAATTGCGGTATTACGACCGCTAGTGTGTGTTAAAACACGTGATGACGCGCGAGTATTTTTTGTTCCTCTCTCTCTCTCTTCGCTTGGTGGAAATTTGCGCTCTGGTAACGTAAGTGTTGTGATGTTATCTTTTTTTGGTTGTGTTAATGTGAAACTGTGTGTTTTTTGTCGTTGTGTTGTAACTAATGTTTCGGTTGCAACGGTTGTGTTACGTCATCACCACGGTGACGTAGTAATTACGTCACGAGTTTGGGCGGAGCGTCGTGCTTGCTTTGCCACGCCTATGAAGCGCTGAGCGTATTATGTGTATGTTGTGTTTTCTTTTTTTTTGTAGCAATCTGCGGTACTCATCGGCGTGTATTATGTAAGGGTGATATTTGATGGTTGCGTTGTTTCTGGGAACTTTTGATAATTGGGTTGTATTCTATCTGATATTTATGAGTTGCGGGGTGCAAAATAGTTTTTGCGCAAGTGTGAATGCACTTCTTGGCTTTTGTAATCACACACGTATGTGCGTGTGGGTAAGATGTGTATGTGTGTAGAGCGCTTGCATTTGCTTGGAATGACACTTTCCGTTTGGACAAAGGGAAGTGTTGATCCAGCAGTTTTTGCAGTTGGAGACAGAGAGGGCCTCGAGATGTGCTGTTAAACACTTTTTCTGTAGGCGTCATCAGGCTTTCTATGAGGATTGAGGAGGTAGTGAAGAGGGGGTGTTGCTGCGTTGTAAGAGGGTGGGAAACGAATTTCTTAATCTCTCTCTCTCTCTCTCGGTGCCTGAGAAGCGCTTTCCCGTGTCTTTTTTTTTTTATGGCCTTTTATAGCTTGGCCTTGGAAGAAGTCAACTTGACCCCTATTTGACTGACTAAAGAATAATCAGCTGTCTACGTAAACAGCACTTGTTTTTTTTTTTTTTCCTCTCTCTCTCTCTTTTTTGTTTCTTTCCATTTGATTTGGAATTTTAACTGTAAGGGTTCGCTATTTGTGAATTTAATCTTTGGAATATAGTTTGATGATGGGTTTAATTCGTTGAGAATTTATTTAAGGGATTACTTAATAGTAAATGTAGTTTTTGGATTTACGTAATTTTGAATTTAATTAAGGGTTTAGTTAATTTTCCTTTTTTTGTGTTTTATGGTGGGTTTTGTAACTTTTGATTTAGTTGTTTGTTTCAGGAACCTTGAATTTGATTGTAGTTTTAATTGAACTTGGATTTAGTGATGACTCTGGGTTGAGTACCTTTCTTTTGAGTTTCGCGGATTAATTGTAGAGTAAAACGGATTTAACATTGTAATTTTTTGTGTTATACGGGAGTTTCTGTTAAGGGAAATTGTTTTGCTTTTGTTTTGTTTTGTTAAAGGGTGTACTTTTACGGGACCTTGGGAATTTTTACATTTGTGATTAGCCAAGAGTAAGTTTGTGAACTTAAGTACAAATATGAGGAGAGGTAGTAGTGATCAGAGTCTCCTTAGAGCAGCCTATGGTTGTGTAGGACGCGGAAATCCAGTCCGCGGTCCGAGGAATTTGTTCGCAAGTCATAATAGCCCAAGACTGATGGGTGGCTTGAGTTCTAGGATCCCACGGGGTCGTTGCTTTAACTGTAATTTGCAGGGTCACATCAAGAGATTTTGCCGTGTTAGGTATTGTAGTAGTTGTAATAGTAACGATCATCCTTGGCGGTCTTGCCCGTCTCGGAGACAGTATAACAGACCCACATTCCAGAATTTTGGTAGCCCAGATAAGGAAGTACCTCACGCGAATTGCTCAAGCGAATCTGGTAATCGGCAGACATTGTCGAAAGACCAGTCATTTGAACAGGAAAACTGGGATATTGGACTTTTAGGAGAACCCGTAGGGTTGAAGCCTGCTGTAATTGGGTCTGTACAGGGAATGAATGTAAGGGTTTTCCTTGATACAGGTGCCTCCATTAACCTGATGAACGAAGAATTGTTCAGATCAATGTTTCCCGATCGATCTTTGAGACCTGCGCAGGAAGCTGTATGCGACATTCAGGCAAATAAATTAAGAGTTTTGGGTTGTTTGGACATAGATTTATCCATTGGGTGTAGATCTTTGATGGAACCATTTCTGGTTATAAGAGGATGTGCTTTGGGAAATGCATTGTTGCTAGGCCATCCGTCATGTCGGAGACGAAAGATATCGGTTCATACAGGAGTTTCCGGTATAACTGTGGGGGTGCCTGGTGTGTTTGTACCGTGTGAGGGGGCAGACGTGAGTGTAGTGAGTGAGAATGTCTCGCGAGTACATGAGGGTCCGGGGCTGAATGATGAACATGTGTCGGGGGACGAGAGGTGCTATAAGGGAGTTTTGGCTAATGATGTGGTGCTTGGTCCGGGTATGGTTGCGGTGGTGAAGGTGCGAGTGAAAGGTGTGAAAAAGTCCAGACAGATGTGCGTAAATGAGGGTAGCGAGAAGTTGAAAGGAGTTTTGTGTACGAGTTCGGTAAATGATGTAACGAGTTCAGGAGTAACTTGGGTGGAGTTGCTGAATTGTAATGATACAGTTCGGAATTATCAAAAGGGTACTTATGCAATCGACTTCGTTGAATGGGTCGATGAAGGTATTTCAGTGAACATTGTTGGGGATTTTTGTTCTTTCTCAGAAGTAGATTTACAGGCTAGAAGGCAAGTGTTTAGAGAACACTTGTCGAATACGGATTACAAAGAATATGCGGACATAGTCGCACTTAAAGGAGACAGGTTAGGGGTAACGAATGTGTTAGAACACAAGATTCAGTTAGAGGACAAGACTAAGCATATTTTTGTTCCTTCTTATAGGATTCCTTTTAAGATTAGAGAACAGGTAGAACAAGAAGTAAATAGGTGGGAAGATGAAGGCATCGTTAGGCCTAGTTCATCCCCCTTTAATTTTCCATTGCTTGCAGTCCCCAAGAAAGATGGCTCAGTCAGAGTTTGTGTAGACTTTAGGAAGTTAAATGAGAAAACCATTCCTGATCGCTACCCTGTGGCATGTTTGCCAGATTTGTTCTGTGAGATAGGAGGTAAGCGGATCTACACTTCAATTGATTTAATGCAGGGATACCTTCAAGTTCCGTTGTGTGAGGAGAGTCGAAAGTACATGGCCTTCTCTTTGCCAAAGGGGCATTACGAATTCACTCGGATGCCGTTTGGTTTCATAGGCAGTCCGATGACTTTTACCAGATTGATGAATACGGTTTTGCATGGCATGTTAGGGAAGAAAGTCCATATCTATATGGATGATATCTTAGTTGCGACTGATACCCTGGAAGAACATCTAGAAGTTCTTAGGGAAGTTTTTAGAAGACTTAGGTTAGCCGGTTTGAAGATAAAGTTAGCTAAGTGTAATTTTCTCAAGAAGCAGATAGTATATTTAGGACATGTCATTTCTAAGAAGGGTGTCAGAGTAAATGATGATAAGGTTAAGGCAATTGTAAAGTTTGCTACATCCAAGACTAAGAAGCAAGTTCGGTCATTTTTAGGCATGGCGGGATTTTTCTGTAGATTCGTAAAGGGTTTCTCTGTTATAGCGTCGCCATTGACAGATATTCTAAGGGATGATGTGCAGTTTGTTTGGGGAGAGCGTCAACAAGTAGCTTTTCAAACCATTAAGAATGTTTTAACAAATCCACCAGTCTTGAAATTCCCAGATTTAGAACGTCCATTCACTTTAGTAACGGACGCTAGTAGTGTCGGGATAGGCGCATGCCTTATGCAGAAATTCGATGGAAAACTCCACCCGATTGCTTTTTACAGTAGGAAGTTTAAGACACGAGGTAGCAATGAGCACCTGATGTCGGTGGTTGATAAGGAGGCGTTTGCCGTGGTATCGGCCCTCCTACACTTTAAAGTCCTCATTATGGGCACTCAGATAGAGGTTTTGACTGATCACAAGCCGTTAGTGGATATTTTTAATAAACCAGATCTTTCACCCAAAAGAGCCCGATGGTATCTAACAATCAGGGATTTTGATACTAAAATAAAGTATATAGAAGGTAGACAGAATGTTGTAGCAGACGCCCTTAGTAGAAGTTTTTCTGATGAGCAAGGTACGCATGTGTTATGTATCGGGAGATAGCATTGACTGGGATATTAGTTTGGTAGAGAACAAACAAGATGAAGATGAGACCTTGAGAGATGCAAAAGCATTTCTTAGAGGGGAATTTGTTAGGAAGGGATATAAGCTGCCTTTTGCGGTGCTTGAATTAGAGGGTAAATTGTTAGTTAGGAAGATTAGATACAAACTGAGAAATAGCGAAGATAAGGGCGATACGACGCAAATAGTTGTTCCCACGAGCCTGGTACCTACCGTGTTAGATATTATCCACAATAGGTCTATTACTCCTCATCTAGGGATTGAGAAGACGTATCAGAACGTACGAGGCCAATTCTTTTGGAAGAATATGTCAAGAGATATAGAAGACTTTGTTAGAAGTTGTTCAGTTTGTAACGCATGTAAGCCATCTAGGGTCGTTTCATGTAAACTAGGTTCATTCCCGATTCCTACCAGACCCGCAGAAAGAGTCCACATGGACATCTTGAATAATTTCTGTGAATCTAATTATGGCCATAGGCACCTTTTGGTGGTCGTTGACGAGTTAACTAGGTTCATAGAGATTTTCCCGTTGAAGCATAAAACAGCGGAGGAAGTAGCGATTGCGTTCTTTAATGGGTATATTTGTAGATATGGGGCGCCTGTTGTATTAATCACGGACAACGGTCGGGAATTCGTAAATAACACGATGCAATGTCTTGCAAATGTAGTAGGAATGAAGAAAGTTAATATTTTTCCATATAGACCAGAAGCGAATGGCTTGTGCGAACGAGCAAATAGAAAGGTTATTGAAGCTCTTAGAATGACCGGGGGAGGTAATGACCCAAATTGGGATCGCTATCTTCCACAGGTCCAGCATAGTATAAATGCAATGTTTAGTGATACTATTGGAATGTCTCCCAATGAAGCGCTTTTTGGATACCCAGCGCGAGGCGCATTTGATCTATTGCCCATTCCGACAGGTGATGAGGTTGTAAAATCGCTGATTTCAACGGCGTAAGAGAGATATGCGCGCCTTGCTAAGAATCTTGAGATGAAAAAGCAAGACATTGTAGATAGGAGTAATGCAAAGCCAGATAGACTCAAAGTGGCTGTTGGAGATAGGGTTTATTTGAAGATAAATGTCAGGAATCAGCTGAACTATAAGCTAGGTCCTAAGTTTGAAGGTCCGTTCCGGGTTGTTGAAGCAAAGAAGGGAAATAGATTCGTTGTTCTGGATGAAAACACAGGTGTGTCTCGTTTGACACATATTTCTAAGATCAAAAAGACGGGTTAATGGATATTAGCATGGATGCATTCCTGGGTTGTATTGTTGTTATGATAATGGGTAGTTACGGGTCTTTTTTTTTTCTTTCGGGTTTTAATGGGTTGTAAATGGGCATGACTTGTAGTTTGTTGTAATTCAGGAGGACGTTACTCCGTAAAGTTTTACGAATCTTTAATAGTTCGGGTTTATTGTGATTTCTGATGTAAACTGCAGTACTTAGTGTAAATTGTGGGCAGATTACCGTAGAGTTTTGTAGATATATGAATTTGAGTTTTTTTTTTTTTTTTTTTTTTTTTTTATGGGTTGCAACTGCGGTTAGGGATTTCATCGTTCGCACTTGGCGATAGAAATGGGTTACTTTGAGTTAATGGTTTGTTTTCTTATGATTTTGGGAATTGTGACATGGGCTAATTTCATACGAGATTTGACCCGTGTGTTATTAAGGTAGAATGTTATGATGTGTTTTGTCGTCTGACGCAATATCTTTGAATAGAGTTACAGAATAAGGGTTTGTTGTTTAGGATTTTGTTTTTGGGGAGGTACTTAGTATATCGGAACGAACGGGTCTGATCTTTTTCGGGTTGGGATATGTCAGTTAGGATTTAGGAGAGGTTTAAGAAGATTTTGATAGGGATATCGAATTCGAATATTTGGAATTTTTCAGTTCTCTTTTAAAATTAAGGGAGCTGTGCCATGAGTAATTGTAGTTGTTAGGATCACAGGAGCGATTGCCATTAAGTCAGTTGCTATTGTGCTGAGAATTAGTCAGGTATTGTGCAATATTCGCTAACCCGAGTAGAACCTTGATGTCTTTTACGAGATATGATACCTTTCAGATGTTTAGGATTGCCTTTCGTTATTCAGGATTCTCGAGTACTTTTTTCTGTTGGGTAGAATTTTTATGAATAGTTCCTTAGAGTTAGTGTACTTGATAGTGAGCTGACTGTGGAAATTCCGGGTACCAACTTGGAATTGTTTCACAATGAGAACATATGACCTTTGCACTAGTAGTCTTATTTGGTTCAGTAATAATATGGCATAGGGAATAGAAGAGTTACTTTTTGATGTGACTGTCGATATGACCGACTCACGAAAAATACCACTCCCTCGAAATGGAGAGGTTGGAATAGCTTCACCGTCCTCAACATATGAGAAAGCTGTCAACGTTAATTCTGCACTTTGGTAAGACGATCCAGGGTTTTGGAGAGAAGTCGGGCAGGATGTCTTCATGTTGCCATACTTTCGAGGAGGCGTTGGGTTGGCGCAAAAGGATTCGCGAGCGCCACATTCAACATGGGCTTGTGCAGTTGCGAGCCATTCATCTTTGTCGGATCGCTGGGAGACGTAGGAACACTTTCAGCTTGGACTGGTGCAGTCGCAAGCCTTTCATCTTGGTTGGATCACCGTTGGCGTGCGTAGTCGCAGGCCTTTCAGCGTGAGGCAGTACCAGGAGTGAAATCGTCTAGAGTAATGCGTTTCTTGAATGAACTGATTGTGCTATAATATCTGTGTTATAAGATATATATAAGTTTTGCACCTAGAGCTTTTGAGGTGGGGTCCACCTCAGGTGCGTAGACCGAGCAATCTGTAAGTGCTCGCAAAGGTGACATTTGAAAAGTTGGGTCAGCTATTCGCAGGGTCCATTTTGACTATACACAGCAAATAGGAAAATGCTGAAACATTCTCATACCACAGGAAGTCGCAAAAGGCTCCTTGGTGACAGGACACGGGCTGGCAAAATGTGTTGTCAGCCAAGAACGTTCTAGAAGCTGAACCAGTTACAAAATCCGGTTTTGAAGAATGCATTTCGATAATGTGTGTGTGTGTGTACGTATACTTCATGACGCCTTGAAGTACAGAGGCGTGTCTTGCCGAACTTTGACCTCGAATGATGTCACGGAAAAGTACGTTCGTTCGTGCATTGCATAATGAACATAATGGGTGGGACCATTGACTGATCGGGCACTGCGATCCGATATCAGTGAATCTGACAATGTGAGTGATTTTCCACATGAAGGCTGTCCCAGAGGACTTGTGGAGTGAGTAGAACTCGTATACATTTTTAGACTTTGTTTTCAGAACTATGAACACAAACGTTACCTCCTGTGACAGTGAAAAATGTGTTTCTGCAATTTTTACATTTTCTGATTTTTAATGTGACGTTTGTTCTTTCACAGGTATTCCTTTTCCTTTTCCCTCTCTCCCTCCTACAAGGAAGGGAGTGGTATGACGTTTTTTTTTAGATGACCTGATTTTATTAGTTGACCTGTTGGTGTTTTGACAGATGAGTTATTTTCTGTATTCCCTTAAGTAATTGGGTGTTTGTGATTTTGGAATCTTATTTTCTTAGAGGAATTTTTTGGATTTCTTTAATGAATTATTGGTTTTTTCATTCTTCATAATGTTTAGGGAGTTATTTTCGTTATTTTTTGTCAATAAAGGTTTTAGTTTTGTACTTAGTATCTCATTCTAGTAGTCCTTAGATTTTAGTTAGGGAAAGATACAACTGATGAAGTGGCTCACGCTACACGCTATCACATAATATCTCGGGATAAGTGAGATCAAACCTCTGTTCATAAAACAGAGACTTAAATAAAGTAAAGGTTTCAGAATTGGCCTTTACATATATATATATATATATATATATATATATATATATATAATCTTTGGCATCATCACCTTCAAACATTTCTAATTCAGAAGCAAACGACTTTATGCAGTCTTTAACTTCCCGTGAAGTTTCGCCATAAGTTGCAACAAATGTCTCTCTCATAATAGATAACTGAGACATGAAAGCATCAGAAGGCGCTGCATGTAGTCTGCCTGTGTTGACTGTGCTCAGTCACGATTTTTCTGATAAATTGCAGTCTGTTGTTTCAACTCCTAAATTAGGACATTTCAGTAAAGATTTCTTGACGATACAGCCGTTAATGTAACGAAGAGACTTTTCATCTATTACATAAGGAAGTGATTTTTCAAGTTTTCTTCGTCTTTCCCAGATTCTGTACTTCTCTAACATCATCCTTTAAGCCTTCATTTTCAATATCAAGTTCACTGGTTAGATTTTTAAAGAAAATGCTAATCAGGCACATTTCTACTGATAATTTCCGTTCATTCGGTGTTATGTTTTGCACTAGCAGAAAATGACAACTGCCTATTTGAAAATCAAATTCGTCTTCTTTACACCCAGTGGTTTTTTTCTCTAAACAGTGCAATGTCTTCTCCTAACAAATACCCTCTCAAGCAAAACTGAAAACTCACCGAATCTGGATTGTCATGTTGGTCCATTCATTTGACGTTTGCAACCCAAAAAATTTTCCAACATCTTGATTTAATCGCCTTGTAGGTATGAATTTAAAGCTATATAATTTACTTGGTATTTCGTAAAGGTCTATAAGAGATATACTTGAAAGAATTTCTCCCTTTTGAAATCTATAAAGGCAATTAAATCGTGAATTTGCTACTATCATCGTTTTCGTGGTGTCTAACTTTTTTTGCAGAATTTTTTCTGCTCCTCATAATTAATCCCAAAAGCATTTCGTGGAGAAGAATTCATAAAATCAAACCACTTGTCTTCAGCATAAATGAAATTAATAGTTTCTTCCAAATTGCTGCAGTTTAAGAGACTTTCTTACCTAAGTAGTAATTTGCACTTGCAACCGAAATGGATAGCAACTGTTATCCTGTTCACACGCTGTTTCTCTTGGCCTAACAAGTTAAAATGACTTTCATTTAACTTGTAAGAAAGGCCTTATTCTGTCTTCTCCAGACTGTACATTTCGCGAATGGAAGAATCAAAAATAAAACTTCCATATTGCGATTGGATTTCACGTAGTTGGTACTATCATCCTTGTAAAAATGTGAAGAGCAAATGATAGCATGATCTGGGTTAAGTTTATCAGACCGTCGACATGCTTGCATGCATGCATCTCTCAAAACTTTCAACCCTCGCAAAACGAAAGAAACTTATGCCTAAATCTAAAGATTTTACTTTCCTTTTTGTGTTAAAACAGCCAAAAGCTGCGCAGTTCTTGGGCATTGTGCTGACAATATTCTAACAACGTGCTTGACCAGGGAAAATGTTCTCGCACTGACATTTACTGCGAGGAGAAATAGCAAATGAGGCATTGTACAATACAACTGGTACTTATATGCTGGAATCTTCATATACTATAAATGAATATCTATCAAAGAAATCATATCCCTAGAGACAGGATAAAAATAAAATATTAATAGAGGGATATATTTTGGGTTTTATTTTCAAGCCAAATCTTTGATTTGTGTTGGCTTAGCCCGAGCCCCAGTCGAGGTTGGGGGGCTCACGTGAGCTCATTATCCTACCCGCTCATGTGCAGCGCAACTCACGGCCAAATAACATAAATGTAAAACCTGTATAAAGTTAAATTTTCACTGCGTAAAAAGTCTACAGAAATTATTTCTCATAAAGGTCATTTTGTATACGTGAGCTTTACTGAAGATTGCAATCATAATCTTCCATTAAAATGTCTTGTGTTGTGTGTGCGTTGTTCAGAGATCGTTTGAGGTCAGAGGTATGTTGACATTATCAAAGTTATTTTAGTGCCTGCATCAGTGTGACCATATTACCTTCACTTTTTGGGGGAACAATAATTGTGGGTCTTATTTTGGGTTTTAGTGTAGTTATTACCTCTCTCTCTCTCTCTCTCTCTCTCTCTATAAATACATATAAGCTTTCATATTTGCGTGCTTCATATGACTTATACACATAAACGAAATCTGTAACGCCAACACACAGACACGCATGCACTATATATATATATATATATATATATATATATATATATATATATATATATATATATATATATATATATATATATATATTATATATATATATATATATATATATATATATATATATATATATATATATATATATATATATATATATATATATATATATATATATATATAATGAGTGTGTATACGAGCACCCGTGGGTGTGCATGTATGTATATGTGCGGAGCAACAAATCTTACGTGATATATATGAGATTTTGGGTTACAGTACGCTACAGTTAATTTTTTTAATAAGACTTCAAGGAAATCTGAAATCGTCTCTCCAGTTTGTTTCTAAATTACTCTAACGTTCCGAGAAAACCAATCCCTTCATTAGGGCTGCATTTAATAAAAAAAAATACATACAAATACAAATAAAACCATATTATAAGCCTCTCAATTGAGATAACAAAATAATAATAAACTTCTTGAGTTCTTATGACTTTTCCTTCAAATGAACATTTTATATGGTAGAATAATCATAAGCGAATTTTTTCCATTTGTAAGATTTCATGCTTCATAGAAATATTTTCACCTAAGTACGATTATTTCAAACGGATATTTTCTGTTGCATTTCCGTTCGCGCACTCCGATACATATTTGTATGTAATTGTAATGAGGAAGTACCTCGTCAAAAAAGTCTCAGCAGCAACGTTCCCACTTCACATTAAAGGCACTGTTGGTGTTTAACACAAATTTCGTCTGCTTAGGACCTACTTTCAGGGACTTTTATACCCATCAGTCAATCACTTTCCACATTTTTCTTAATTTCTTCCTAAATTGGATGCTTGATGTGCCGTGTTTTCCAGTGTCTTTTAAGTTTCGATCCAGTGTCATAAGTTTACCTTAGGTGCATTTTTTCTTGCAAACAAAAACAATTGCTTAATCAATCAGAATATCTTTATAAATTGCGTCAAACCTCACCTTTTGACACTCGTAATTGAAACCTTCCATTTTCCCATTATATAGTTATTACAGAACTCCTCCAACCTTGTCCTTATGGAATCCTTGAATTTGTCATGAATAATTCTCTTTCCGTATGTTAATCATTACTGTATATATAACGGGCTGTTATGCACGAAAATATTTGTATATTTTTGAAAGAGCTGTTTTGTTTGTAGGCTTCTACTCTAAATTTGCAAGCGCAGGGTGATCCGTAAACGAGTATTAAGCCTCTCATATTAATGTTGATTTCCTACGGTTATAGGAGTTTGCAGCTATTAGTAAAAGCGTCGTCTTTATTTCTATGGAAGTGGCCGCATAGTTCTGTTTCTAATCATATTATCATATTCATATAACTCCTAAAGAAAAAGCTAAAATACTTACAACCAGATTATTCAATAATTCTAGATTTTCCCGCCTCCTTGTTCTCAGTCATTATATTCAAAGATTTTCTTTGACACCCCCACCTCTCTCTCTCTCTCTCTCTCTCTCTCTCTCTCTCTCTCTCTCTCATGGCAACATGAATGAAAAGAAAATGATGCTTGACAAAATAATGTTTTAGAACCAAAACTCGCCAGATGAGTAAAGTCTGTTTATCCACGAACAATAACCTGAACGCCTAAGTTGTTGATGAAAGTTAAGTCGTGCGACAGCGTTCAGTGAAAAAAAAATAGAATCGAAACAACACATAAAAAGCTGTATTTACTGGAGAGGCATCCTCGAAATAGTTTCAAATTGGCTGGTGCATTTTCACAGGATTTGTAAGTCTACATTGCTGAGGTTTACTGTCATGGATCTCCCACTACATCACTCCAGCAACAGTGATTTAACGGTTAACTTTGAGACATATTTCAAATAAACTTTTAATTCTGGGAAGCTAAAAAAAAAATATTTAGAATTTAACCTATTAAATGAAAAGCATGACTTTCTTTTTTGCTTATTAATTTGACATGCACTCATTTTTGAGAGCATAGCGATCTTATATGTGTAAGCTTGTGTGTGCACACTGGCATAATACCCACTACCGCCATACAGCCTACCCTCCAGGCATTTTCACCTGATATGTTTTCTTTTTTGACTAAATCTGTCAGGAACTAAATTGAATTCACGTCCCTTTTCAGCGCCTTATTTTTCAAAAAATCCTTATTTGGTTTTCCTTCTAGCACTGACATGGCGACACTATCGCATATGATTGCATCCGCAAGCGAAGAATCAGAGCTGAAAGACTCTCCAACGAAGCCTATCATGGTAATATTTACCTGCAAAAGTTATCAGCTACGCGTCAACACGGAAAGATTGCTGAGTAGTAAAGAGAAAAGAAAGACTTTTTACCCAAGCTGAAATTATTATAAAAAGACACTTTTGACACATGAAAATGCTCCTGTTTTCAAAAAGCCCAGGCCAACCATATACATTCGTAAACACACATTCATAATTCAGGAAATATTCCGGGATGGGTAATGTTTTTGCGGATAAATGCACACAAGATCCACCCACTCTCTCTCTCTCTCTCTCTCTCTCTCTCTCTCTCTCTCTCTCTCTCTCTCTCTCTCTCTCTCTCTCTCTCTCTCTCTCTGTATGTATATATATATATATATATATATATATATATATATATATATATATATATATATATATATATATATATATATATATATATACAGAGAGAGAGAGAGACGGAGTGTATGTATATGTGTGGATCTATGTACTTACGTGTGCACTTAGCCGTAAAAAGATTACCCATCCCCGGAATATTTCCTGAATTACGAATGCTTATGGAAGGCGTGGGCTTTTTGAAAACAAGAGTATATTCATTTGTGCCAAAAGTTTCTCTTTATAATAATCTCAACATATATATATATATATATATATATATATATATATATATATATATATATATATATATATATATGTGTGTGTGTGTGTGTGTGTGTGTGTGTGTGTGTGTGTGTGTGTGAACCTTCAGATAAACAAGGAGAGAGAGAGAGAGAGAGAGAGAGAGAGAGAGAGGAGAAGAGTTCGTTAAATGTCGCTAATTTAGTTGAATGCCTTTACTTATTAGATGGTTTATCTAAAATGAGATGAAGGACTGAATATCTGCATATGAAGGCAATCAGCACCAAATGGACCAATAACGTTAGCAAGAAATGTAAATGTATGGACATGAACGTATCAGTTTGTTAGTGTTGTATACTATTTCCCTCTAACAGACGGAAGGGGTTTTAATCCTTATCGGCTTTCTAAATATTCCATTAACCAGCATCCATACAAATATCTACATAGATACAAAAGCGTTTATATATTGCCCTTACTAATTTACTCATATGTTTACCCATAAACAAATATTAAGCCACACATTTGTACAGCAGAGTCCTTATCAGATTACACTTCTCTTGATGGTTCAGTGGTCCAAAGGATCTGAACGTCATTGTTTCTCAAGCAAGTGTTCCAACGGATACGTCTAACAGACTGGATTCAGGTAGGAGCTAAGGAGGATCAAAATACCCATACAGAGTTAACCGACTTTTACCTACCACCAACGTAATATTGCCACACCTGCATATATCATATAAATACTCTTGTCACTTACATTTCACCAGTGAACAGCGATCCAGAAGCTTCGATATCTGAAATATATGGTTTTTATTGGCCTTCTAAGTGTCATAGTGCACTGTTAGAGTAATCCTGATATGAGAGATTTTAATTAATATTTCTCCATATCAGGGATAACAATTTTTGCAAAACAAACTTAAAAAAAACTATTAGACTAAACATATCAATTCATAGAAAATATATATATAAGGTAACTAATTAATAATTAAGTCAGTGATTCTATCTTTAAGGTCATTCGTCAACATTTTACTAATACAGGGGTCCAAATAATACATGCCAGGGCTAATTAGTTACCTTATATATATTTTATATGTATTCATATGTTTAATAGTTTTTTTATGTTCATTTTTGCAGAAATTTTAATTGTTTGCCAAAAGGAGAATATATTAATTGTTGTACTTTTATAAACAAGTGTAATCATCTTATTCATTCCAAGGTCATTTCTGGTAATCAGTCTCTTTCCCTGTCCAATCCTTTAATTGACTCCTGCTTCTGAGCCAGTTGGCCTTAATCTTTTGTAAAACCTCTCAAAGATTTACTTTTGTTTTAGCAGGTCCACTAATTCTTCAACTGTGTTGGATTCCAGGTGCATCTGTTCCTTCATAATCCCCATCCTTAGGGATATTTGTATGTCATCTGTCAATTATACGACCTTTCTTGTAAACTTATTTTAAATTTTCTTATCAGTCTGCTGTGTGTCAAAAGGCCTAGCAACCACTCTGTTGTTTCTCTTTCCCTTCGTGGCATTTGCCTTTATTTATACATTCATCACGCTCCATATCTTCGTAATTCAGTTTTACATATATATGTATATATATGTGTGTGTGTTTTTGTGTATGTGTCATTGTCTGTGTCTATGTCTGTGTTGTTAATGAGCAAACTGAATGGATATATTAACTTATCTATAGTTTATAGACTTCCCATGACATTAAATATTTTGCCCAAGGTCACCAAGCGATCTAGTTATCTACAGTAGTATAACATGGCATTAAGACCAAAAATTTAGATTCCTGTCGCTTTTTGTGGTTGATAAGCAGCAATGCAAAATAACTGTACTGTTAGAAAACTTTTTCATAATTATTTATTTTGTCTCAATTAGTTTTACACCAATACCTGAATATTCCAGCAAAGTGAAATATAAGGGTAAGTATATTCATATCTACTGGCTTCTTGTTATTCGCCTTTTATGTGTACATTATTCAAAATCGTTTTAAAAGCTGCCTTGATTTATTTAAAGTGTATCAGTGTTAATTTGCCGAATAATTATTTGTAAATGAAGGGAATTCGAAGAAAAAAATAAAAGATACGCGTTATCTCCGTTCAGATATTCTGGAAACTATCTTGCAAGACTGGAGCTTTACGATGTGGCTCCTGTTCCTAAAGTTTAATGACGTCATCACCATTAGGCAAAGTCGATGGCAGAAGTTTTGATCACCGGCACGATCTGGCCCGAAGATTGCCTGCTTTTTTCTAACCACCACAAACAAGCTTCCTCTCATCATTGCAGTTTAATAATTTTTAGCTCACTTCCCTAAAAATTAATCCAGTAATTCAGATTAGAATAGAACATACAGGTTTCAATTTGACTTGTAGATGATATCTGTTAACTCACATTTACGAAATTCGTTAGTTAATCAGATTTTTTAATTTATATTCTTTTTCTGATATGTTGTGTTTTTTGAAAGGGCATGTGAGTTACATGTATAGATTATTATCACTTTATACCTAAATTTTATAGCCATTTTTCCGAGTAATATTGTTGATTTGATTTTAAGAAATTATAGGTGTCACACCGATAAGAGGACGTTGGAGTGGTTGGACAGCAAGATAAAGACCGCGAAAATAAAGAGAGCACACAAGGATCTGAAAGGGACTCAGGGGAAAACCTCCACCGTAGCACCATGAAGTAATTGATGGAAATGATGGACTGAAGTAAGGAAGCGGGAATGGGGGTAAGGTAAAACGTTAAATAATGAGTGGAAAGAGTACAAAACGGAAATATTGTGAAGATAGCAACTGAGACGATAATGTGGGGCTTGGACTGTGGTTTTGGAGAAGTATATTCTTGCTGGTAGTACATTTCTCCCTGCCAAGACAAAAACTGGCTTTGAACTCATGATCTTCGGTTCAGGTGAAAACATTTCTTAGCTGTGTTATAATTACTATAAAATAACTGTTTCTATAGAGTTCCTGACGATCTTGACATTCTTCATGTGTATGGGCTGCTCTCGTCGCCTGCTAAAGAATTAATTTTCTATATAAGAAGTAACAGACACACACATATATATATATATATATATATATATATATATATATATATATATATATATATATATATATATATATATATATATATATATATATATATATATATATATATATATATATATATATATATATATATATATATATATATATAATATATATATATATATATATATATATGTATATATATATTGTAAAGATTAGCGCCAAAATGCGCTATGAAACTGTTCTACTTTCCTGCTTTGGGTTGGTTTGAACCTTTGAAAGTCCAGGGTATAAGGGCTCAGGAATATAATAGTTGGGGGACAGTAATTTGGCTTTGCACTGTTTTCTTTGGTACAGGGAAGTAAGATCGTTTTCTATGATATAGCCGTGTCGGCGACCTGGGTCAGGACATCGCCCCCCCCGTACCCCTGTCCAGAAGCAATAAAAGGTCAGGGCCAGGACAGCTCTTTCTCACACGCGGTCGCTAGTTTAAGCCGAGAACAAGTCAAGTCTCTGCGGTCTTGCCCCTGCCCTCCGTTTTCCGCTTGCCGCCACGTGGAGCCCATCGTCGCCCTTTGTGCCCCGTGTTCCATTCCACGTGGCCTTAGAAGACTGCAAGGGGGATTGCAAGTCTCCCACACGCGAGCTGACATTAAACGGCGGCCTTTTCATCATCCCAAGGGCGCCCTTTTCCGCCCCAATCTACGATTAGAAGAAATACTTTGGAGAAGGAGGCCCTTTTGTCCACGCTCCCACACGTGGTTCTTGGCAGAAGACGTCGTCATCCCTACGCCCCTACAAATGTGGTAATGTACCCAAAACGAGTTGCTAGTCACGATTACTTAGCCCTTTTGCATTTATTAATTTCTGGGCCTTTAACTTTGTGTTCCCTGATATTCCTTGGTTCAAGCCAGGCCCACGTGTTCACAGCTCCTTTCCTCTGAGTCACAAGTAACGCCTCGGGGAGTCCTTTGGCGCCTTCAGTGCACCCCCGAGTAATTCAATCCCCAAATTCCGGCATTAGATGTGTAATGGGGGTCCTAATATCGTTTCAGGAAGACGCATGTAGCAGAATTATCCTTGGTCCGTGTTCCTGGCATTCCCAAGCTCCCCCCCCTTCGGGAGGACTTCTACGGCAGTAATTTACCGTGTTTTCAGTTAATTTTCCCTTTGACCTTGTGTGCTATCGAATATAACTATTTTTATATCCACGTGTTTCACACACTTCCCCTAGTGAAGAGCCCTCCGCTCCGTGTACTTCTTTTTTTTTTTTGTGTTTTATATGTCCTGGGTATCTTACAAGGCCATTTTCGAGTAAAGTAATAATTGTGGAGTCATAAGATCCACCTGCACCAGGAAACATATAAAAATGACGACCTGACCAGTGATTCTCGTAATGATTGCATCCCCCCCCTCCTCCCCTTTGTTGTTTGTGTTGCAATTTGTGAAATCAGCAATTAGCTCAGCTAAGCTGGATACGAGACAGATTACGAACCTTTGAAAAGCCAGCGCAACAGGCCAAGGAAATTCTGCGTAAGTAAACTGTGTTTATTTAGCATAGGACGCTGTAGAAAACGTGACTAGTCCTAGGAATTTTTTTTTATATATAGTAGGGCGCATGTCCGAGGAAACCGAGAGAGAGAATCGCCGAAACTTAGCTTTGGAAGCCTTTGCACGCGGCTTGCATGCCATTCAATTAGGTTATATAGGTGATAAATCATTAAAGGAATAGTGCGCATATTCCTCCTGTAGAAACGAGTGATTTCGAAACCGAATCATTAGTTAGGCGCGAGACCTCGTCGGCAACCACGTGTTCGAAAGTCAGATTAGCATTGCTGACGCATTTTACCCTCTCTCTCTCGTTTTAGAAATAGGAATGAAGGCGTATATTATACACCAAGGACGAAAAGGGTCAACAACCATTGTCTCTCAGTTAGGGGAAGTCCCCGGGTGTTTACGTCGTTCATTCATTTGGCGCAGACGGCCTTGACCGTCCATTCCGTGGCCCAGTTAGGAAAACATTTGTTTGTTTGATTTGCTTCGCTATACCAAATTGTTTTGCATTATTGGGGGTCTGGCATAATATGTTCTGTATTGTTCTGTTTTTTTTTGTGTTTCGTTTGTGCTTTTACTACGGCTGCGTGTTGCCTATCTGTTGTGAATGTGGGATGGCCACCCACCTAATTGCCCTTGAGAATTACACTTCTCCCATAAGTCAGTAAAACTAGCGCCCTCGCTGATCAGACGTCGTCTGTGCGGAAATTCTAGAGCGCCTATATATTCTATTCTTGTCCCCAATAAATCCGTGTCGTCGGTCCGTTGGTGAGACCAATTCATTTTCCATTCAGTCCCCAAATGAGCCCGTTTCGTCGGTAATTCGGGAGACCTAAATATATATCGCAATCTAGTCCCCAAGTAAGCCCGTTTGTCGTTACCTTGGGAGACCAATCATTGCTAATTTATCGTCCCCAATCAGCCCGCTTCGTCGGTAAATCGGGAGACCAATCATTGCTAATTCATCGTCCCCAATCAGCCCGCTTCGTCGGTAAATCGGGAGACCAATCATCGCTAATTCATCGTCCCCAATCAGCCCGCTTCGTCGGTAAATAGGGAGACCAATCATTGCTAATTCATCGTCCCCAATCAGCCCGCTTCGTCGGTAAATCGGGAGACCAATCATTGCTAAATTCATCGTTCCCAAATCAGCCCGCTCCGTCGGTAGTTCGGGAGACCAATCATTGCTAATTCATCGTCCCCAATCAGCCCGCTCCGTCGGTAAATCGGGACACCAATCATACGTCCTTTGGAAAGGGGTCCAAGATTCCCACAGCTCTGGGAAATTAATTCTGTGTGTTACTAGCGTCCTCTCCCGCCTGCAAAATGTCGACACGGTCTCAGCAGAGCGAGGATTTTAAGTTCTTCATGTCCTCAGGGAAGGAACTCGGCCTTTCCGGGAGAGAACTAAGAGACTGGGTACAGGAGAGGATGGACGCCATACAGGCAGAACGATAGGCTCAGGAGAGACGAGAAGAAGCCGCAAGGCAGGAACGAGAAGCAGAGAGACAGGAACGGGAGGCAGAGAGGCTGGCTCAGGAGAGACGGGAAGACGCAGAGAGACAGGAACGGTAGGCGGAGAGACTAGCCCAGGAGAAACGAGATGCAGCAGAGACTAGCCCAGGAGAGCTCGCTGCAGCGCAAAATTACGCCACCCGCCTGCCTATCGGGTGCCCCTCCGCCGAAGAATGGGCAATCACAGAAGCCCGTTGTGTGCGGGTTCTGTAAAAAGATCGGGCATGCCAAGGAGCAATGCCGCAGTAAACCACCCGCGTCTCTCTTTCCCGGACAGCCCCCTAATAAGTCGCCTGCGCCCTCTGCCGGGGCAGTGCGAAGAGATTTCAGCCAAACCTTTTGCACAGCGTGCAAGGTTTATGGCCACTCTTCCTCATGTGCAAAATGCCCTAGAAATAATAAGGCAGGAACTCCCGCCGTCGCCCTGGCAGTAACGAATCCCGAGTCCTTAGGCCCTCCTGCCGAGGGTCCCATCTATGTGGTACCTCCTCGAGGTAAATACTCAGCACGCCAGGTCAAGGCATTTGACGACTCTGGCGCGCAAATTTCCCTCATAAGGAGGGACAAAGTTCCCTATGGAGCTATAATAGACCGACGCAACCTCGTCACCATTGAGGGCATAAACTATTTTAAAATAATCCTCCCTTCGGTCCAACTGAGGGTCACCCGACCCCACAGAGCCAGGACCCTTCGTCTCGCCATAGCGAAACACATTCCAGGAGGCTATGACGTCCTTCTGGGCCAAGACTTTGCATCCCCTTTGCAGCCACAACCATTACGGGGTCCCCATTCCCCAATAAATCATCCAAATCCGAGTCCAGTGCCCGGCACGGCATCAGTGCCAGTGCCGAGGCCTCAGCCAGATCTCCCTTCAGGAGAATCTCGGCCTTCAACTCCTCTGCCAGTGCCCCTTCGGCGCACTGAGCAGTGCCAGTCTCCGTCCGTCCAGACAGACGAGACCACCACCACATCGCCACCAGCGCCAGTGCCAATGTCAGTGCCTGAGCTGGTCACCCCTGCAAGCAAGTCGACCCCGCCCCCTCCGGCCGTCCCCTCTCTCTCGCCGCCCGCCGCAGATTCCTCCGCGAGTCATGATTCTGCCTCGCCTTCCTGGGCCGATGAACTCTGCGATCTGCGCCGGTTAATGTCCGAGATGGCGAACAAAATTCCTGGGTCAGTTGTCGCAGCAGCTGACCCAGATGGCACCCCTTGCCGCCCTTTGGCCTCGGGCCCTCCGATTCCCCGGCCAAGGACAACGGTCCAAGGAGGAGAGGTTCGCGGCGGAGATACCACGGGTGTGGGCGATCGCAGGTAATCCACAAGGAGCCCCGAGCTCTTCTGGCCCTGTGCAAACTTGGCATAGGGCCCCCTTCTTCATCTTTGAACGTCTTGGCACCTTTCATCCAGGAGAGGATGCCAAGGCCTTCCGCTATCTTCTTCCTTTCCTTTGGAATTTCTATCCCTCATCCTTCTCTATCGATCTTTCCTTCACACTTTCCCTTACTTACCACCGCAAGCAGCAGTTAATATATGGGATATCATCCCCTTTTGGAATGTATAAATCATTTTATTTTGAAGCAGTAAGAGAGACAGAGTGGGAAGTGGCACGCCCTTACGCCCGTCCTTTGGCACAAGGCAGGCGTGTCAACTCTTCCTGAAGGGGTCGCGCCCTTTGGGTTTCTTTTCCCCGCCCTTGGGCTGAGAGTTAGCTCTGACCGTCGTCTGTTGGCGACGGAAGTTAGATAAAGAAGTAAATCATAAATACCTCACTCTGTTATCCTTCATTTTCTACGTATATTATTTACTTTTGCATTTAATCTTTTCTTTTTTTTTTTACGAATCTTGAGTCACAAGACTCCTGCCCTTACGAATTTTAACGTTGCCTTTTTAATCACCGCGGTGCGGCCCGCCCTTTAGTATGAAGTAATATCCTTCGTTGTTGTTCTGTGTAGTTTCCTTTTTTTTATTTACATTTTTTTTTTTTTTTTTAGTTATTCCTGTGGAGAATGTTAGCCCTGTCCATTTTCCCCTTCATTTGTTTATCCTCCCATTTATAAGTCGAGTAGTCTATTTATAGCTTACACCCGAGTTGTAAGCTGCAGACGTAAAAATTTAGCGTCGTTTAAGTTGGCGAATTAAAACCCGCGAATAATCTCTTTGCCTCACAGCTGTCAAGTTCTTGTCCCTTCAGATTAGCGTTCGTGGGAAATATTAGTTATGCTCGTCGAGCTTGTGAACAATTGGAGGTCGATTGAAAAGAAGAATTGAATTCTATTATTACAATTTTGGTAAAGGGGATATTATTTAATACCTACAATGTATTGTCACGAATGCCGCCTCTTCAAGGCACAACTAATAGCATGCCTGTAATTCCAGGATAGCATTAAGGAATCAGTGGGTTTTCCTTTGTTTCCCTTTAAACTCTGCCTTGTATGTTTTATTTTGTTGTTGTTATTTTGTAATTTTGAAGTATTCTTTGTTTATTCCCTTCTGAGCGCCTTATTACCCCAGTAAAGTAAATCCAATAAAAAATGGTTAGAATCAGTACTTAGGAAGTATTTAAGCAATAATTAATTTGCAAGTAAGTTCACCCTTTTATTGTATATTCTAAATTGCACTCTGCTCCTAAAGTAAACCTTCAGTTTGTTATTGATCAGAGTGGCATCAGAGTTTTGCAAATAAAGTAAAGTAAAGGTTGTAGCAAAGCAAAAGATAGAATAAAGTCGAACGTTTTCTTCGCTCATTTTTGCTGTTGTCAATATTCGCACCCGTTTATAGGTGTGAATATTATCTTGCCAGGGGAGCTGTAAAGATTAGCGCCAAAATACGCTATGAAACTGTTCTCCTTTCCTGCTTTGGGTTGGTTTGAACCTTTGAAAGTCCAGGGTATAAGGGCTCAGGAATATAATAGTTGGGGGACAGTAATTTGGCTTTGCACTGTTTTCTTTGGTAGAGGGAAGTATGATCGTTTTCTATGATATAGCCGCGTCGGCGACCTGGGTCAGGACATCGCCCCCCCCCCTACCCCTGTCCAGAAGCATTAAAAGGTCAGGGCCAGGACAGCTCTTTCTCACACGCGGTCGCTAGTTTAAGCCGAGAACAAGTCAAGTCTCGGCGGTCTTGCCCCTGCCCTCCATTTTCCGCTCGCCGCCACGTGGAGCTCATCGCCGCCCTTTGTGCCCCGTGTTCCATTCCACGTGGCCTTAGAAGACTGCAAGGGGGATTGCAAGTCTCCCACACGCGAGCTGACATTAAACGGCGGCCTTTTCATCCTCCCAAGGGCACCCTTTTCCGCCCCAATCTACGATTAGAAGAAATACTTTGGAGAAGGAGGCCCTTTTGTCCATGCTCCCACACGTGTTCTCGGCAGAAGACGTCGTCATCCCTACGCCCCTACAAATGTGGTAATGTACCCAAAACGAGTTGCTAGTCACGATTACTTAGCTCTTTTGCATTTATTAATTTCTGGGCCTATAACTTTGTGTTCCCTGATATTCCTTGGTTCAAGCCAGGCCCACGTGTTCACAGCTCCTTTCCTCTGAGTCACAAGTAACGCCTCGGGGAGTCCTTTGGCGCCTTCAGTGCACCCCCGAGTAATTCAATCCCCAAATTCCAGCATTAGATGTGTAACGGGGGTCCCAATATCGTTTCAGGAAGACGCATGTAGCAGAATTATCCTTGGTCCGTGTTCCTGGCATTCCCAAGCTCCCCCCCCCCCCTTCGGGAGGACTTCTACGGCAGTAATTTACCGTGTTTTCAGTTAATTTTCCCTTTGACCTTGTGTGCTATCGAATGTAACTATTTTTATATTCACGTGTTTCACGCACTTCCCCTAGTGAAGAGCCCTCCGCTCCGTGTACTTCTTTTTTTTTTTTGTGTTTTATATGTCCTGGATATCTTACAAGGCCATTTTCGAGTAAAGTAATAATTGTGGAGTCATAAGATCCACCTGCACCAGGAAACATAAAAATATATATCTATAAAAGAATTTATATGTTGGCCTAGGTCAATTATATGGTTTTTGACTTCCTGAAATTATGAATTTACGAAATGCAGAGCAGTATCGGTAATTTGCAAATCTTTGTCATTTATCCCCAGATGAAATTTGGATGTTAAAAGATTTTTCATTCAAGAGTTTCGTAATAAAAAAATATTGCTAAAACACATTTTTGCCAAACCCATGAATACTTTAAAACACTTTTTTTTTGTTTTACTCTACACATTTCAATTAAAAGTGTCATCTCAGTAGTAAATCACTCTTACATCTATTAGAATTATTATAGCCTTTATATGGAGAGAGTGGCTATAGCCCTTGAACCTATTATATCTAAACGGTTTGTTGAAAATACATTGTCTGGTCTGAGACACTTTGAAAAGACAGTGAGTACGCAAATTTTCATTACTGTCTCATTGCAGTAGATGTCATGAACATTGAAAACTATACCTGTAGATATTATCCTTGGTTTATTTCAAATGCTATTTTATTTGTACCGAACATTCCCTCGCGTTTCTGTGAGTTATTTCATGTTCTTTTCAAGCAGACTCCCGAGCCTTGTTAGACGAAGAGAGAGAGCAAGTTTCTGACTTGTGGGAAACTGTCAACAAACAATAATGCTTGTATGCAGTTATACTATCAAAGCCTTTATTAGCAGCCTCTTCGTTCACTGCCATTTTCACCCTGTCGACCAATCTTTCTTGACATATATTGCTCCAATAATTCATTTTCGAAACTCCTTCTGCTCCGAATGAGGCAGATATAACGAATGGTCAGCACTCATCTGCAGAAGGCTTAGTATTAGTCATTACAAAGACAATTTACTGAGAATGCATGAATGGGTCATTTAGTTTCCCTTCACCTTCACCTAACACAGTACTTTCATTCTGATGATATCGTTATTCACCCTCACTCACTCACCATGCAATATCGATTATTTCAAATATTTTCAGAATTACTGATGAACGCGACTCTGTTTACGAAAATAGAGGGAGAAAAACACTCTATTTAATCAGTGTCAAGGGAGGCAGGCAAGCTTCTGCTAGATGCATTTCTGACCGTTGTTTTAAATTTGATTTGAGACAATATTTCAAGCGAGTAATAAATGTTTTCAATGTTCTATCATGCGCCAATGTCCGATTTTCATAGTGACTATTATATCAATAAACCAAAATGTAAATGGCTAGTAATATAAGCAGATCCACTCGCATAAGTGCTTATAATGTGTAGTTGTCAATACTCTTAGTATATAATCGAAAGCACTCCTAAAGTCATCATCCTGTAAGTTTATGAACGAAATACTTTGCCAAAATGATTGAATTTGTTATTAAACTGGAATGGTAAAACAACTTTTTGTGTGTTTTAAGAAGAATTTTGCGGTCTACAGTTTGTGCTTAAATTTGATTAATCTTTCAGTTATTACTATACAAGAGCTGAAATAGGTTTCCGAAATAAAATCTATGGTTGTTAAGAGCAGACACACATCACGAACAAACACACCCAAACACACACACACACACACACACACACAGGAGATGGATGGCAGTCATGAAATCTGGACGTTGGTTTACAGGATTGACTAGGGATCTCTTTATTGATGGTTATTTGGCTCTTGGTTTGATTGCATTATAATTTTTTAAGAGGATTCAAGAGGTTTCTCCACAATATCTGCCTCCCAGTGCCTTCTGAGTAATTCAGAACCCTTGCCTTTCAATTGAAAGCCCTGGGTTCGATCCTGATGTGAGTCAGAAATATATTTCTGTTCCACACATGATTGTGTGTTGATTATTTCTATCGTATTCACTCAGAAGGGATAATTCGAATAAAATGCTGTCAATTGGGTCATTGCTGTATCGGGAAGTTGGGGAAGCCACGCTGGTATGCAAGCAGTTAGCCTGCCCAGGTAATTCCTTGGGTGAAGATGCCCTCAGGTTCCAACTTCTTTTATGACTTGTGTGGCCTAGTGGGCAGCACCCTTGCCTTTCAATTGAAAGACCTGGGTTCGATCCTGATGAGAGTCAGAAATTTATTTCTGTTCCACATGTGATTGTGTGTTGATTATGTGTGTGTGTGTGTGCGTGTGTGTGTGTATGTATGTATATATGTATATGTATATATATATATATATATATATATATATATATATATATATATATATATATATATATATATATTGGTGTGAAAGCGAGGCTATTCCTCAGCAAAATAGCAAGAAGGCACTAAAGCAGAGAGCTTGGTAGATGGTTTTCCTTTATTCATCACGTCCTACATTTCGAGATCCTTGTCTCATCCTCAAGGCTAAAAATACAAAGTAAAATATACAAATACAGCAAGAAGATTTAGGATATATGTACAAATAAAATATGATAGAGTAAAACATCAGTAAAAAAGGTAAACCTAAAATAAAATTGTTAAAAAAAAAGAGAGAAAGAAATAGAAAATTTTAACTAACAGACCTTGTTCCTCAAAGTTCAGTTGCTGTATGAAAAACAATAAACAGAAGGTGGGTTGTGGTTTAAGCTATATACAGGGGCGTGGACGAGGGATGATTGTTTAAAGAGGGAACAAGCTTCTTGATCGCTAACGATTCAAGAATAGGGAGGTGGTGTTCGTGTTGACTGGTTAGTATAATCTTAAAACCATTATAGTTTATTTTACTTTTGCATAGTTTTATGTGATTTCTAATATCTGATGTTTCGGGATTAGACAACTTGCACCCAGTACGAAAGCTAACGCCAATATGTGCGTCACATCTGACCTTAAGCAGTCGGCGTGTGTTTCCCAAGTATGTCTGACAATGGCATTGACAGCAAGTAAATAAATAAACAACACCGGACTGCATTAAAGGGGGCAGTTTTTCTTTGTGACTAAACATACCGCCAACAGTTCTTGGGTTCTTAAATATGAGCTTCACGTCAACTGCAGGAAAATAATTCGTTAAAATCCTTTTTAGATTGGGTAGGAAAGAGGTGTCATGCGTGAACGGAAAACTTATATATGTTAATTTATGTGCCAAGTGTGTGGTAGCAGAAGGGTGAAAGGACTTATCCGATGTTTTCTTAACATACTTTAAAAATAAATTGGATGGATAGCATTTGGATTTAAAATAATCATAGAGAAAACCTATTTCCTTGTGAAAAAGATGCCAGTCGGATGTAAGTGTTATAGCCCTGTGGAGGACAATGTAATAGGGGCTTACAGATTCTTAGAACCTGAAGGAAATGTTATCAAGCTTATTGAGATATATTTCTTTGGTTTTATCCGTAAAACTTATCATTCATGTCAAGATAATTATCAAAACCCTAAATAAACTAATTATATTCTTTTGCAATGTTATCTTAAAACACACATTTGCGAACTGTTTATATGAAACCCTCTTAGTAAGGAAAATTAGATGATATAAAAATAAAATATAAATTAGCTTTTTCTGTGTTCAGTAACTGCGTACTTTTTCTCAAGCAAATATGTCATCACGCGTCAGCACATACACATGCATGCGAACACGTACACATAAACGCCCGCACACACACACACACACAAACACACATGCACACACTCTCTTTCTCTTTCACACATATGCATGCCCGCACACATGTACACAAGCTCAAACACACGCCCGCACACACATGCACCACACACACCATCTCCATCTCAAAGGGTGACAAAGGCAGGATTAAAGACTCAGATAGAAGGGGTGAAGTTTGTTGTGAATGGTCTGAGAATTTTAGTGGATGCTTATGTCGGGTTGTTTTGAATGTCCCCAGCTTCTCGGTTCTGGATGGTCGCATGTTTGACTGAATGTCTGTACTTTTATTTGATTTAACTAAATTTGAAAAGTGAGTGAAGCCTCACTTGCTCTGGCAGACTGCAATTGCACGTTACAATACACACACACACGTATATATATATATATATATATATATATATATATATATATATATATATATATATTAACTTTATCACATACACAATTGTTCTGTGCATTAGTAGAATTACTAAAAGGACCTCATTCAAACTGGATGGTATTTAATGGAGTTTTTATTCAAAAAGTTACAAGCTTTCTTGGACAAACAGTCCACATTATCAAGTATCCGTACAATGAGCAAACGCATAGTCCGGCTGTATTTATATCTGTGTGCTGGGTACTTTTAATCCTATAATCGCCTAGCTCTTCCTGTGTGACCTCCACCCTCTCTTGACCTTGGTCTTTCTCTGATCCCTGGTTCCAGATGTCCGTTTTCCGTGCGTTCTCTTGCGTTTTTTCTTCGTTTCCTTGCTACTGTGGAGTATATGATTTTTCTAGATATGCTGTCTTCAAAGCCGTTTCCGGTGTTCCCTGCCATCGTGTTGTTGGCGCAAGTTATGAAGGCGTTCTCTACAACCAGTCTAGATGTTTTGTTGGTGTTCCTGTACAGAAAACTCATATTTTCCCAGTCTATTCTGTGATCATTTTCCCAACAGTGTTTGGCAACTGCCGACGTCTGATTATAATGCCTTATGTTCTGCAGATGTTGTTTGCTTCGCTCTTTACATGATTTGCCAGTTTCGCCATAGTACCCTTCTTCACAGTCTAGACACGCTGCCATATAAAAAACCCCCCCTCTAATCTCTTCCCCCTCTACCGACTTTTTGTTTCTAACTATTTTATTCCTAATGGTGTTTTTGTAGCTGCCTATCAATTTGAAATTATTTAGCTTCCTGTTGATGGGTGCAATAGAGTTGTTGTCCGGAACTGTAATTATTTTCTTTCCTACCAAATGTTCCTTTTCAATCCTTTCCCTCTCCCCAAAATAGTTTTTCCTTGCTTTGATATGTGCCCACTCCCACCAATACTTGGGGAGAGGGAAAGGATTGAAAAGGAACATTTGGTAGGAAAGAAAATAATTACAGTTCCGGACAACAACTCTAT
>JANJGK010000008.1:67099395-67116895 GCA_039081455.1 Macrobrachium rosenbergii
CGATGCTGAGTTAAAGATAATTTTGTGAGTCTGTCTTTTTGATTAGCCATTTTTTAAACACACAATTCTCTTTTAGTCTTCGTTGATTTACAGGAGGAAATTAAAGAATTATTATTTGGTAAATAATTGAAAAGAAACATTCAGACGATAAAATGCTGTAGTCACAAAAATAATTTTATCAGATCGTGTAAATGAATTTAGGACTAAATTACTTCATTTCACTAATATGAAAATGCCATATAATCCTCATCTAGAAACGTTGAGAATTATATTCTACCAGGCAATAAACATAAAGTGAAAGGAGCAAGATCAAATTTTCTGAAAACCTTCCTTCGTTACCCAGTTGAGAAGAGTAGGCCAGAGACCTGACAGAATAACTTAAGTACCTTTGATGAGGATGGTAGGCTTAGAACAAGAGCTATTCCTGGAATCCTCGACACGATAAAGGGTGAGGAGGCAATCCTGATTTACATATTCTAGTGGTAATTATAAAAATAGTTGTAGGAAGTAGTAGACTATATCGTAAATGTTCCATTCATTAAAAAAACCGTGGAAAATATATGTAAAAAGCGTAAACGATATTTTTAATAAATAGACGATGGTCACTGCCTCAATCACGTATTGTGCCGTTCTCTTAATCCTTGAATGTCAAGGCCCTTCCATTCCAATAACACATACGTATCATTGGTCGAGCTTTTTAGATTTCCTCTTATTTTTTCCTAAGTAATCTTCCAGCGTTCTTTTGTTCCCCAGTCCCTCCACGTGACCAAACCATCTCACAGCACGCTATGCCATCTTCACCTTCACTTTTATGTTCACCTTGTTATCTGCATATGCCATATTTATCATCCTTTCTATTCTCAACTGCCACACAACTATTTTTTTATTCGCATTGATCATCCGTACTTCAACTTCACAGAGGACAGCTGGCCAAGGAACTCTATCTTATATGTTAAATTTGATTTCCAATGATGATCCCCTCTTCAGGATCTTTTGTTATACAAAATATTACTGTGATTTACCTTCCATTCTCTCTTCCTGTTATCATCAGTTACAATTACTCCCAGATACTCATAAATGTCGACAGCTCATATTCTTTTACCATCCACACCAAGATACATCGTATTATCACTCTCTTTTCCATGCCCGTTCATTTCTTCATCCTTAGTCACTTGTCACGTAGTCAACTGCAAAATTTGTTTTAACAGTTTCTCTTCATTTCTGATAATCATTTTCAAATGTGCATCATTGTTTATTCATTTAAGAACTAATGATCTTATAATACAACTTTGTACTTCATGTCTTTTTTCTGTTTTACCTCAATTTTTTATCAAAATTTAAACTGTAAGTGAGTGGTACATCACGCGGCTAACGTTCTCTGGGCATGTGGATCGTTACAGGTTTACCAGTCACTGATCCACCCAGCTGGGAGCAAGAAAATGGCATGAGTTGCTGTAGTAATCTGTTCCATACAACTTGTTCATAAATGTAGGAGCTGTACCCTTTTTAGCTCACCCCACCTAATTAGAAATATATATATATATATATATATATATATATATATATATATATATATATATATATATATATATATATATATATATGTATATATATATATATTCCGGACGTTTCAACGATATTGCATACTGCAAAAATTCACGAAATATAAAATAGTTTTCTCTTCGTAAACGTGATGTTTTTTCTTATATTTTGTAACACTCACTTCATATAAAAAATGGCCCAAAATTTCCCTTATCCCTTTCTCTGAAGTTTCAATCCTCCTTTCCGAAACAAATGTAGCTTTGTTGTCTCTGCAAATTCAACTCTACAACAATTTCTCCCTTTCCAATCATCTCACATATCCCCTTGTGACTGGTATTTGAAATCCCTTCGGAATATACACGTCAATTGTCATGAGCAGGTTCTCTTCTGTCGATACAAATCAGTCAGTATTTTTAGTTTTCTGAGCCTTTTTTTTTCAGAGAAAATTTCGAACCGTTTGGATTATTTGAACAAGTGTACATATTTTTTGTACTGTACGTTAAAATTCTTTTAAGAAATTTGATTATAATTTTTATGAAACTCAGGATTTTTACATTTCTTTAGGCATCTGTTCAATGAAATTTTTTGACAATCTTTTAATATTATAAGAAAAAAAACATATAAAGTTGTTATGATAAGCAATTGTCTATCGTAATATATATATATATATATATATATATATATATATATATATATATATATATATATATATATATATATATATGGATGTATGAATGTATGTGTGTGTTCCAGCATGACTCTGAAATGCATTGAGCAATTTCAACCAAACTTGGTATACATATGACTTAATATCTGGAAAAGAATACTGTGGGTGTAAGACATCACCAGCACCAAAAGGTAATAAAGGAGGTGGGGGTGGGAAGGGCTTCTCTGAAAAAGGGCTGGTTCTTCCCATAGTCTTAGTAACTAAAAAAAAAAAAACTCTACGGGTTAATCATACCTCATTTCGGTATACATATGACTAACTATCTGGAAAAGAATATTGTGGGGGCAAGACATCACTGGCACCAATGGGGGTAGGGGTGGGAAGGGGGTGACGTAAAAATAACCGAAAACAACAGATATTAGTGTCTAATCCAAAGTTTTCAAGGTCGCTGAGATGAATAGTAACACTCCCGATAACTTTTAGTACAAGTTCAGCCCCAATAGGAATGGGAGTTGAGAAGGGGTGAAATATAAAATATCAAAAATCCTATGCAATGTAACTGAAGCAAATATTGTACCAGGAAAGGGAGAGAGTGAGAGAGAGTGTAGAGGGTGGGCATTAGGGAAGAGAAAGAGGGAAAGAGTAAGGGACAGTTGGGGGGGTGAGAGAGAGAGAGAGAGAGAGAGAGAGAGAGAGAGAGAGAGAGAGAGAGAGAGAGAGAGAGAGAAAGAATTTATCGGTTGTCATTCAGAGTTTTCCCGGGCAGCGACAGGTTGTCAACTAATATATATATATATATATATATATATATATATATATATATATATATATATATATATATATATATATATATATATATATTGTATATATATATATATATATATATATATATATATATATATATATATATATATATATATATATATATATATATATATATATATATGTTACAGCCAACACGCGTGATCAGTCATTACGCGTAATGACTGAAATTTCAGTCATCACGCGTAATGCACTTAAGGACATTTGATCCCCACAGGAACTAGTACTAAATACGGAAAAATACATTTGACCCCCCAGGGACTAGTACTAAACCCGGCAAAACAGTGTAGGTGACTCACTGTTTCGCCGTGTTTAGTACTAGCTCCTGGGGGGATCAAATGTCCCCTAAGTGCATTACGCGCGATGACTAAAATTTCAGTCATTACGCATAATGACTGATTACGCATGTTGACTGTAACATATATATATATATATATATATATATATATATATATATATATATATATATATATATATATATATATATATATATATACATACATACATACATACATATATATATATATATATATATATATATATATATATATATATATATATATATATGTTATACGATCACAAGTAACACGTGAAGATTGTATTTCCGGAGCCAGTAGGAAATGATGAAAGGCAGCAGTACCTACCCAGCGCTTTCGTGTATTTTTGACACACCTCATCAGGGTACGATATAAGAATGAAAAACAGCTTCGAAATTTCAAAGGTAAACATAAAAACGAAGAAAAGTAAAATGCAGAACAGCCAAACAGCCAAGAATTACACTTAAAGGATAAATGCTAAAAATGGAAATAAAACTACTAAGCAGTCTATTACATAGTTACTAAGTTTTCAACAATGCATCTCGTAAGCCAGTTACCTAGCTTATATTGTCCATTGCTAATATTAAACAGGCTACTTGACTTATGTTTTATTATGCTAGATTCTATAATGTTTCTTTTAACAATATCCCTACAAAATAACATTTCCTTTGAATTTTTCCAATTGATTGCATGATCAGAATTGTTCATATGTGGAAAGAAGGCACTCGATGTATTACCTACTCGTACACAATATCTATGTTGATTTAATCTTGATGCCAACAGTTTACCACTTTGACCAATATACTTTTTATTACAACCTGCACAAAGAACATTCGCCGATATGTCGATGACATATTTTGTGTATGGCCGTTGCGTGAGGATGTAAACCGATTTTTATTTAGATTAAATGCTCTAGTTCCCTCTATAAAATACACATTTGAGGAAGAAAAAGATACCATTTTAGCCTTTTTAGATGTAAATGTACATAGACACGGCAACAGATTCAAATTTTCAGTTTTTAGGAAACCTACAAATGTATGTTCTTACATTCACTTTTACTCCAGTCACCATTTGAAAGTTAAACTCTCGGTATTTTCTTCAATGTTTTGAAGAGCATTACGAATTTGTTGTCCAGAATTTTTACAAGACGAGATTATAAAGATTTATGATATTGCTTTTAGACGGAAGTACCCGACATTTTTAGTTGATGTTGCTTTAAGAAAGGCTAAGAAAACATTTTATGCATATGACCGTGTACAAACTTTTGATCGTTGTAATTTGCTTGTTTTACCTTTTGACTACAGGTTTCTCTCTTTGCCAAAAATGTTTAAAGTTTTTAATGTTAATGTTGTTTTTAGTAACACTCAGTCTGTGAGAACAATTTTGATAAAGAACTCTCCCCATTTACAAACAGGTTTCATATACGAAATTCCTTGTGGAGATTGTAAGAAAAAGTATATTGGCCAAAGTGGTAAACTGTTGGCATCAAGATTAAATCAACATAGATATTGCGTACGAGTAGGTAATACATCGAGTGCCCTCTTTTTACATATGAACAATTCTGATCATGCAATCAACTGGAAAAATTCAAAGGAAATTTTATTTTGTAGGGATATTATTAAAAGAAACATTATAGAATCTAGCATAATAAAACATAAGTCAAGTAGCCTGTTTAATATTAGCAATGGACAATATAAGCTAGATAACTGGCTTACGAGATGCATTGTTGAAAACTTAGTAACTATGTAATAGACTGCTTAGTAGTTTCATTTCCATTTTTAGCATTTATCCTTTAAGTGTAATTCTTGGCTGTTTGGCTGTTCTATATTTTACTTTTCTTCGTTTTTATGTTTACCTTTGAAATTTCGAAGCTGTTTTTCATTCTTATATCGTACCCTGATGAGGTGTATCAAAAATACACGAAAGCGCTGGGTAGGTACTGCTGCCTTTCATCATTTCCTACTGGCTCCGGATATATACAGTATATATATATATATATATATATATATATATATATATATATATATATATATATATATATATATATATATATATGCGCATACGTATATATTGGTTATTTCTTTTGAAACATATCACCTTACATAGCTAAATGTTATTGAAGTATTATGTTTCAATATCTGTTGCAGATGTAATGCTTTCCATGATATTATTCGATATTAGAAACTTGTTTACCCGAGTGAATAATCGTGATTTGATGCTTATGAATCTGTCCTGCTTATGCTATTTTGTTTAATGTCTCATAAACATTTATCTAGTCTGATTTATATAACTGAGAAATGCCCCGCAGAAAAAAATCTTTTAAAATATCTTATGATGAAAGGACATTTTAAAATATTTTACTCTTATCATGCAATTGCTATATGGAAATGAAACAGTTTTTTTGATACGTAAAGCATTTCAGTTTTCAAAAATGTTGCATCAAAGATCAATGAATTGATTCTAATAAAAACTGCCTATCCAAGAGTACTCCAACTTAAGTACTTAATGAATTCGAAGATTTCACTTCACATGAGTGAATTCTCTCCTAACAGGAATCATGAAGATGTATATGTATGTTGTGTAATAGTATTTGAGTCTTAATTTCACTTGTATAACTGAATGAGGGATTGGGATATTTTGAAAAGCAAAGGGCTCAAGTAACATTTCTTATGTTATTTATTATACTTTGGATGTGATGATAAATGTGTGTTATAATGAATATTTTTAAGGTTATAGGAACGAGTGTCATCAGGGTGTTAGTGCTTTTTTAATAATACTTTTAAAAATGAATCTATATTTTTCCGTTAAACTGATGTAAATATAATAAATACAAACTATGATTATACTGTAGAAGAAAAAGATAGACACTTAAAGGGAACTATATTTCAATGGTAGTTAGAAGGAATGAAAAAGTTTAGAAGTATAGAAGGAATGGATTTTATCAACAGGATTACAGAATTTCTTCCAAATCTACGTATTAAATGTGGTGACAGGTGGGGAGTGTTATGAATATTTGACAGGGAGCAAACATGTATCGAAATGAATTAGGGATAACGCAAAGACAAGGATGTGAAACATTTTCATATAAGGAAAAATGATAAACATTGCGTTAGGAAGACGTGAAAATTCAAACTGGAAGTGTTTTCTTGCAAAATATTTGTGAGACATTTTTGAAGTCTCTGGGTCAATAAGAAAGAAAACAATTATAAAAGTAATAACATAACATTAGAGAAAGATTGGAAAAAGCATGCTGTATGTATTTCATCGCCACTTTTAAAGGTCAGGTTTTCCCTTGTTTGTTCTGTCCTTACAGAACTGTATATCGTAAATAATACTACAACAAAAAAATTATCTCTTTTAAAAAAGAATTCTGTGAGAGAATTTTGTTGTGCAACGATGCAAACTACGTGAATTATGGAAGAACATGTGTGAATATAATTTCAACGTGCAAGTATATTCCTTGTGTACTCTTCTTCATTCACCAAGCAATTCATTAACGAGAAATTGTAGCAGCGCAAGGAAAAAGAAGAGCTTTCATCTCATACTTCGTTAGAGGAGCAGCGAAAGAATATCGAGTCCCGGAGCTCTTACAACATGACTCACTGGCCTTTTGATATGGGGAACTAATTACTTTACCCGGCGGAATTAGGTTGAAGGACCCTCCGTGCACTCGCTGGGGATTTTTCCCAATTTTTGTAATTATGTTCTTAATTAAAACCTCCGTAATCAGGTAAAATTAATTTTCACACTGGTTTCATTAAGTTCTCGGAATGGTATATTTTAATGGCACTTTTGGGAGAGGTCAAAAGATGTGTAGATTATTTTCAAGGGAAATTGAAATTATTACGCCTGTTTCTTTATATTGTCTCACTTGAAAATCGCTGTTTGATGTTCACGAGTGCGTGTGTAAACGTATAGTCATATTTTCACAAAAATGAGTCTGTACGGCTATGTGGTGACATTTCCAAGGAAATAAAGTAAATATTCTGTAAATAATGTAGTATGCAATCAATATCTTATGCGTTCTCAAAGCTACGTCCGTTTAACATTGGCGAGTTTAGCTATATTTTCAACGCGTAAATTATTTATATAGTAAATTTATCACTTCTTAAACAAATGCTACACTGATTTTTCTCGGTTTAGAATAAACATACTTTGTACCCGTACAGCCCTTTGCACTTATTGGTACAAATATTGGAGGGGGACAAGAGGTCTGATGTGGACCTCTGTCCTCATACGAAACAATATGGACGTGCTAAATTCCACTTTTCATTCACTGTCTCTAAATGTCATTTGTTTCATTGTATTTTCTGTTTGATTACTGAACATAAATACAAAGCAAGCTCTCTTTTGCACAGACTATGTCACTGAGCCCATTGGGGTAGTGCCACCTTTACATCTCACATGGAGAACCGTTGGCATTGCTAAAGGTTTTAGCAGCGTCACCTTCGACCCTTAGCGGCTCCGACTTTAAAGCGTCTTATTCCACTTCCATTCCTGCTTCCTTTCTTCATTCTTCCTGGCCAACCTCTCTAACTATTATTCCTAAGTGCAAATGATCCATATTTAGATCCTTGCATTTCATCTTTGTTTTCTGGATCTCTTTATAGTGCTATCCAACCACTCAAACTCCATCTTTTCGCTATCTAAAGCGCTGAATAGCCAAAAGTTCCCCAGTACTTGGCTTCACAGCCTAAACCTACCAATCTAAACTCAAACACTCATTCTTTAGCTAATGAGTCAAGTAAAACTATCGGGTGCAAAGATCTTCCCAGGCATCAGCTGCTTATACCCCGTAAGGGGGTAGTGCCGTGAGTGCGGTGTACTGTAGGCATTACTTAAGGTTCTTTGCAGAGTACCCTCGGCCCCTAGATACAACCCCTTTCATTCCTTTTACTGTACCTCCTTTCATATTCTCTTTTTTCCATCTTGCTTTCCACCCTCTCGTAACAATTGATTCATAGTGCAGCTGCGAGGTTTTCCTCCTGTTACACCTTTCAAACCTTTACTATCAATTTCCGTTTCAGCGCTGAATGACCTCGCAGGTCCCAGTGCTTGGCCTTTGGCCTAAATTCTATATTCAATTCAATCAGCTGCTTGTATGTGCAGTATGCCGGCAGTCCTCTCGCTTATTAAGTGAATCTTCTCCCTCTCTTCCTTTACGTTATAGCCATTTCATTACCGCAACACTTGTGCTTTACCCTCCTTTTCCTCTCCTACCTAACATTGGCACCTATGAGGTCATTCAGCGATGAAACAGAAATTGACTGTATCAACATACAATTCACCTTACTTCAGTACTAGCTGAATGGAAAAACTGAAAGCATGTTCTCTATTTTTACCAACACTAATATCTAGCTGAATCCTACACACACACACACACACACACACACTCTCTCTCTCTCTCTCTCTCTCTCCCTCTCTCTCTCTCTCTCTCTCTCTCTCTCTCTCTCTCTCTCTCTCTCTCTATATATATATATATATATATATATATATATATATATATATATATATATATATATATATATATATATATATATATATATATACGTATATATATATATATATATATATATATATATATACGTATATATATATATATATATATATATATATATATATATATATATATATATATATATATATATATATATATATGTTTTTTAATTATTTTTATTCCTCATCGGCTGCGCGAAGCCGTGTAAAAACAAAAGCCCGTACCATTTTGCTCTCAGACTCAATAATATACTTCTGCTATTGGGATGAAGCTCAGTTATCCTTTTACACGCTTTAACTTCGATTTCATAGACCTAGACACTCTTCCATAAAATTTTTTTAAGGGATCCGGACAACTCCCTTTCATTAAACTTTCTTCGAACAATCCCTTCATTCAGCCTGCGATCGTCCATTACTTAAAAGCAGCTTATATCTTCAGGCTAATAAGGAATAGAAAGCATGTTACGAAAAGACATCTTCACGCAGGTACTCGATCAAGATGTATACAACGCCCCTACGGAAGAGACTCTATTTGCTTCCCCCCTTTATATATTGCAGATATTAAAATGAAACCTAAAAATTCCACGTAGTGAGTTATAAAAGCTTGCAAAAATGCTTCAGTTTCAAATAAGTTGGAATGCACATTGTATGGTGCCAAGCTCGTCAATGCTATTAAAATTCTACCATCATTAGCAATATTCATAAAGCTAAAGACTGCAAAGAGATTGATTTATTAAAAAATGAACTTGAATGAGTTTTCTTTTACTGAAGCAGCTCACCAAAAAGTAAGCAACGTCAGTTAAAGTGACAATGAACGCCAAATTCAAGGACTCGGTCAAGGGAACAGGATATAGACACAAAGGTCATTATTGAGTCCACCCGGAAGCTGATAAGGTTCAGCGTTTAAGCTTATTATTGGGGATTAACAAATCCCAAAGAGTGTAACCCTTGCAGATTTGAATTTATTATTGATTTCGAAACAATGTCGCGAATTACATAACGAATTTCTTGAGTTTTAATATTTCCAAAGAAGTTTTATGCATATATCTGTATCTCTCTATCTATCTATCTATATATATATATATATATATATATATATATAATATATATAATGTATAGATACACACATACACGCACACGCACACACACACACACACACACACACACACACATATATATATATATATATATATATATATATATATATATATATATATATATATATATATATATATATATATATAATGTGTGTGGGTGAATGTATCAGTGCTCTCTGTCGCTGATTATTTTGTTTTTACAATAAAATTCCTATTATAATGCAAAGCTTAATCATAGCCATAACGAAGCAATAGAAGTCTATTAAACCCCTAAACATATATCGTGATTTTCCCTGTTTTGACTAAATTTTATATAGATTACTGCACCATATTCCTTTAATATTTATCTCATCACCTTTCATAACTAAAAACAAATACATATGCACTCACATAATGGCGGTTATATTCAGGAAAACTAATTTATATATGGACATGAGCAAAATTTTTCAACATAATAGATCAAATATACTGTACACGCGTTAAATATGATATTTCCACACTGCACTCTTCATAAACAACGCAATATAGTGCATACTGTTATTTGAAATTCAGATATTGCGTGAATAGCATCATTTTCTGTATCAGAATGAATTCTTTTACGGAAGTTGATGTATTGCATAAATTGCATTTCATAAACATAAATGGATTTATGAAAATCGTGACAATTTACCTCTTTTAAGTAGAAATACGGTAGAAACTAAGAAACTTTGTGAAATGTAATGATTCTAAGAGATGTCCGCGTGAGCCGGGAAAATAAACATCTCTAACGAAAAATAAAATGAACAAAAACAACCAACATAGACTCCGAAAGAGGATTTCTGTGTTTATTATTAGAAATATAAAATGAAAATGTGGTAATAGGCACCAGTGTGACAAATAAATGTTCCACTGGATATCAACCGAAGTTTTAGAGCGATTGAACTGATGATTCGTAATCACGATGTCTGAAATTATGTACTTATACAGTATGTGGACATTCCTATTGTCCGTGGTTCCATCTCGGCCAATCCTCACCAATCAAACCAGCTATGAATGAGTACCAGCTTCAGCTGGGAGTATAAGAAAGGGCATGGGACCAGCAGCCTCACCCCAGAGGACTTGCTGAGAACTGGAATCCTAACTCCCCCAAGGGGAAAACGCGTATGGTTGAAAAAAATATGACGGATAACCCTTCAGTCAAGAAAATGTTTATGGCATTAACTACTTCATACACTTACAGGATAGATACATCAACAATAAGACGAACTGACTCAAAATATTGCTCTTTTCATCTCTTCGTGATGTGCACTCTCCTGATTCATGGGTGTTTTAAGCTTTCCTCTAAATACTTTTTCGACTCCATCCGTTCAGCACTTTCGTGGCTGTCCACTTCAGTCACTTCTGAAGTATGAACTCTTCCAACAATGTATCATCCTTCATTCTCCACACATGACCAAACTGTTGCCAAACATTCTAATTTATAACAAACTTTTACAACCACTGCTTCAGTTTCTTACTATCATAATGTTCTTCTATCACAAATACCACGACAAACAATCAAATTCATACTAAAGCCGATTCACTTAAGGTAGATTCTTGGGCCTACGAGACGTTTGTTTGGCGGCCTCTGATTGGCTGGTACTGGAAGGTCTGCAGCTCGCTCACTATTTCATTTTAAAGTCTGTAGCTCAGAAAACTTGAAATATCTTTATATTTCTTCATTTATCTCACGTTTTACACAAGATAGGAAAGTTTTGGTCATACCATAGGAATCGGTATTAATTGTACAACTAAATCATGATTTCCTGAAACCAGTAAGATAAAACACAAAGGAATTACAACGAGTAAAAGTGAAGAGAGAAGTATTTCATTCTTTATACCTGTTTTACATATCGTCGGATTTTGCATCATTGATGCGATCAAGATAAAATAAAACTTGTGTTTTCATACAACAAATTCACCCTGAATACGCTGGTGCTCTCAGTCTTTCTTACACGCTCCATTTCTTTTCCTAATCTTTTGCACGCATCCTGCTACCTTCCATGCTTCACTGGTACTGAGACCCATCTCCTCTTTTTACAAGAGCATCTGTTACATAATTTCCCAAATTCCTGTTCAAAGTAACATCTTCCATTATCACACAATCAATACCAAAACGCCTTCACCCCTATAATTTGCTCTTGTTAACATATACATTGATAAATGACAATAATGTATCTTTAACACTACATTAAAATCTCGGTTTAAACTATCTTTAAATTAATGGGATACAGGAAAGTCTTTCATTATATTTCAATTTAGTGCTATCCACTATATCATAATATTGTGCTAAATCACATGTATTCTATTAAACTACATGAAATTAGCAATTTTTTTTATTTACCTAATTTAATTCACCAGTGTTCAAAGATGGAATGTATACGGGCAAAATCACTGAGCATGAAATGGAAGCAAATACCTTTTCAATTCATGTGCCTAATATCACTTTGAATCTCTTTAATCTTCATCCTTGGCAGAATTTTGTTCATCTCTTCTACTCATAATTCCTTGCTATGAAAGCTATCCTTTGAGTTATCCAAATTTTGTCCTCTCAAGACGTCTAGGCCCTTATCTGTCATGTCGGCTGCAGTCATGCTTTCATCATCAGCTGCCTCTTGGTACACCCCTGATAACACTTCAAAGGAGCTCAGTCCTTCAGGTGATGCTTGATTTTCTTATAAGGCACTCTCAGCGTCATTTATCATCATAACCTCTATTGCAGCCTCTTCACTGACAGATTCTTTAATAATGACACTTTAATGTCCGCCGTCTTCTGTAGATCCTTTAATCTTGTTTATGTTGGCATCTTCGTGTTTCGTATCTTTCTCTTTTGTTCTTTTTGATTTCGTAATTATTTTTACCAATATTAGTACCTGTCTCTCATTCGCTTCTTTTGTTGTTCCAATTTATATGTTAAGAAAATCTTTTGCATTCTTAATATCAGTTTTAAACAAAATCAGTTTAATTGATCTTTGGTTATATATATCTCAGACCTACGTTGAAAACCGACCTTTGTTTGTTAGATTTATGACTCTCTCTCAGTATCATTTTTATCGTTCTGACGCCGATTGATAATCCTATAAATGCCCAGCGGAAAATCTGTTATTATGTAATGAATTCAGCCTTTCCGTTTTTACTTAATAAAGCTTTTTAAGTAGAAAAAAATGTGCATTACGAAATTATAAACAAGTAATATGTGGACAAATACTGATCACGTCAACCGATTCCATTTCATTAACTTCCCATACCTTATTTTACAATTTTAGTTGTCTTGAAAACTGAGCATGTTGTCCCCATTAACGTTCAGGTGAGCCAGCACAGACCAACTGTGCAGGCACACCTGCGCAGGTATACCTGAATGTTAGTGGCGGCCTTAACCAAAAGGGACTGTGTTGTGTCTTTTCCCAAAACTTCTGTACTGTACAGTAGATCAAATCAATCTGACTAACAGAGGCTGTCAT
This sequence comes from Macrobrachium rosenbergii, assembly GCA_039081455.1. NCBI lineage: Eukaryota > Metazoa > Arthropoda > Malacostraca > Decapoda > Palaemonidae > Macrobrachium > Macrobrachium rosenbergii. The sequence goes on from JANJGK010000008.1 coordinate 67,112,816, forward strand.
TCGGGGATTACGGAGGGAATCTTTGGTCCCCGGTGTTACCGGAGACCCTCTGGTGATTTCTAGAGAATCCCAAAGGCCCTATTTTATAAAAGTGGGCCTCTTTGTGGACTTTACTATGGGACCCAGGGCCTGGAAGAGGCAGGATGCCCTTTCTGGCCAATGTGTCTGCCATCCATTCCAGACGGGATATTTGTACTTGGGTCCAAATCCCGAAATTGGTTCAAAATGGTCGAAATTGAACCGACTTTCAAAAATGCCAAAATCATTCAAACCCAAAGCCAGGAGAGAACATATGGCCAAAAACTGGGTCAATTTTATTTTTGAGAGCGGCTGGACTTATTTCTTTTTTGTTTTTTTAGCGTAATCATCCATTATTCCCTCTCTTCTGGCTGTCCACGTGGCATTAAGCTCTCAATTGGTTGCCAGTTTCGAAACTGCCGATTATTCCTAATCTCTCTCTCTCTCTCTCTCTCTCTCTCTCTCTCTCTCTCTCACTTTGTGATTAAAACAGGAAGATGTTATTGTTTCTTTTGATAAATTTTTATATTTTCCTATTTTTTTTTTTTTTGACTGAGTGGGAAAGGGAACGGGATTTGAATGGAATATTCCTGATATGTATATTGGAGGATATGTAATCGGTTGAGTGTGCTGTTGTAAGCCGATAGCTCCTGGGAGGTGAGAATCTAGTGGTGCAATTTCGTTATTTTGTTTGGTTTTATTTAGAAAATCTCTTCATCTAACGTCCTTTCTTTTTAGTTGAAACTAGGGAGACAGCGAACTAATCCTCCAGCAATCAAGAGAATATGTACATCGACTCCGATGTACATATTCTTGTTGAATTCATGTTCTTGTACTTATACTCAAAATCAACTGATCACAAACATGATACTTAATAATAATAATAATAATAATAATAATAATAATAATAATAATAATAATAATAATAATAATAACATGAAAATTTTTGCAATAATAAGATCATTCAAGATAATTGAAAACATACAAGAAGGTTATCAGAAAATGTAACACAAAATGATGTGAATACAAAACTAACAGTTTATCCTTCAATGTCACACAGGTGGAGGCCCATTATCTAAAAAGGGGCACCCTACCTCTTCCAGGCTTCTACAGGAAGGGAAGCGAGTAGGTCCCATTGGATAACAATTAAGTTTGGAAAGAGGAGCACATCCATAAAATAGGGCCTTTGGGATTTTCTGGGAAGCAACAAATAGTCCAGGGATCTCCGGAATCCCCTTAGGGTGGCCTCTGTTAATCAAATTGATGTGATTTAATTTTGAAAAAAAAGATACGCAACACAGCTCCTGTCACCTAAAATTCCTTGAAGACACGGAATCCATCCGGGACCTAACTGTAAGTCTCCGGAGCCAAGGAGACATATATATATATATATATATATATATATATATATATATATATATATATATATATATATATATATATATATATATATATATATATAGTGTGCGTATCTATCTATGTATCTATACAGATAGATAGATAGATGCTGCATTACCGTAGTTTAGCTGAATACAATAAGCTAAACCTTAGATTCCCTCCAAAATTAACTGATTAAGCAATCATAACGCATCAACAGATAAAAGATATTTCAGAATAATTTTTAACCAATTTCTATCATTTTATTTATCCTTTCATGGTTACACCATCGATGCTAATTCTTTCATACTGTAGAATTAATATAGATAGGAATTAATATATGGTGAAATGACAGAAAATCAGAGGTAATATTTAAGCATAAAAGTTCTGTTCAGTTTATGATACGTTACAAATTAAAGCCCATCGATCGTTACAAGTTAGTATGCAAAAAAATAAGATTTTCAGATTTGTTTCGTAAGCTGTCCATGATACCATTTTTTAGAAATTTCAAACAGCAAACGGAAGTCGAGCTGTTAAAGACATGCAAATATCTATTACATAAATATCATTGTTTTCCCTTTCTATCTTTATTGTATGCACTCATTGTGCAGGCACAGCTGAAAAACAACATAATCCTCGATCCAATAATATCAAAAGCAAATTAGCTCTTCTTTCTTTACGACTTTGTAAAAAAAAAAAGGGGGGGGGGGAATTAATGAAAATAGGCAAAAAAAAAAAAAAAAAAGAATCACTATACAACAAACGAGAAAAATCCCCCGCTGCTCTAAAAGCAGCAACCCTTCCAGTTAACTCTAAGCTATGGTCCAGAATCCAGTTACACACTACATTGATTTTTATGGGGATTGTTAAACCCTATGGAGAGCGGCGGTCTTCACAAAGATCAACACCGTATTGGATGGATACCTCGCACGCTCATTGCAGAGTTTAGGTTTACACAGACACACACACACACATATATATATATATATATATATATATATATATATATATATATATATATATATATAATACATATATATGCCGTATGTATGTGTATATATATATATATATATATATATATATATATATATATATATATATATATATATATATATATATGTATATATATACACACACACACACACACACATATATATATATATATATATATATCTATATATATATACGGTATATATATATATGTGTGTGTATATATATATATATATATATATATATATATATATATATATATATATGTATATATATATATATATTTATATATATATGAATATATATATATATATATATATATATATATATATATATATATATATATATATATATATATATATATATATATATATATATATATATATGTAATGAATAAATGGTAATATGAATGGCAACAGTATTGTGTTATCTAGTTATCGAGATGTAATGAGGAAGAAGATGGAGTGACAGGGACTGATCTGGTGATGTTTAAGGAAAAGAAGCTTAGTTGAAAGAAGTCTGTAGACAGAGTCAAGACGTGTGAAAAGGTAAGCATCTTTTGGTCAAAGACCTTCGATGCGATCACGTCGCCTTTGCTCCCATAGTTACTGTAAGAGTGTTACATGCTCTGTCCTCGTGATGGAAAATGACATATTAGAGTGTTGTTGTCACGTACCATGGTATCATTTTAGAGGAATATTTTAATAAAATTTTGACAAGAATATTTTTGATCACGTTCCAGTGACTTCTGTGTTGTTCCTAAGATAAACTATGTTGTCTAGTTATCTTTTATGACAATTGAAAAACCATAATTGGTTACCTGTGTGCATGGAGGAAATAGCGAGTGTGAGGGATAGCAACCCCATATATTCTACCGCCCTTTTTAAAATGAATGGAGAAAACGACAATGAGTCTTACTTGAAACACCATTACCACATTTTTGGTGGCAGCGATGGGATCCGAACCCACGCCTTTGAAGAAAAGTTAAGTATACCTTAGTTTTACCAGACCACTGAGCTGATTAACAGCTCTCCTAGGGCTGGCCCGAAGGATTAGACTTATTTAACGTGGCTAAGAACCAATTGGTTACTTAGCAACGGGGCCTACAGCTTATTGTGGAATCCGAACCACATTATAGCGGGAAATGAATTTCTATCATCAGAAATAAATTTCTCTAACTCTACATCAACAAGCCATGGGTCTGTCTATTGAAGACGCGCAGACTTTAGATGGAAGATTTTCCCTTCGAGACCAGACATCTGATGAGTTTACTTCAAGATTACCTGGCGAGTAAATCAACGAAGATGTGGGATGTTCAGGATGATTCTAAGGGAGAGAGAGCAACACCATATATTCTACCGCTCTTTTTATAATAAATGGAGACAACGACAATGAGTCTTACTTAAACCACCATTACTACATTTTTGGTGGCAGCAGAAGGATTAGAAACCACGCCTCCGAAGAGACTGGTGCCTCAAACCAGCTGTTAAGACAGCATATACATTTAGAGAGCCTAACTCTAACTGAACTGTCTGAACTCCTGTAAAACAATACTAACTAGAAAAATGGTACTCCTAAGCATTGAGAAAAACAACTAAGCCATCCATTAGCACATAACTTCCCGGAAAAACGGAAGTTATCATGCCAGCGAACATGATCTGTGTACATCTCAACCCAAACAACACATTGTACAAC
>JANJGK010000008.1:67121895-67126971 GCA_039081455.1 Macrobrachium rosenbergii
GATTAAAAGTGAGCTTCCTCTCCCCTAAATAATAGATTTGCAAAAGAAAATTATCAGCAGGTAATGGGAACTACAAATACAATTAGTTTAAGGATTATAAACTATTTGCCTTAAATTATCTGTGAACTAATTGTCTTAATTTATCTATTTTTCAGCAAATATTGTTCAAAACTAGCTACATTTTCAACAAAGGTGCATAAAGAATGGACATTAAGGAGGCCATTTGCGAATCTCCTTAATTACGTTGAATTTACATTTATGCATTTAGGGTTACTACCAATTTACACACGAAGGTAAAAATAGCAATGAGCACATCCTCAAGAATCAATATTTTTTTATTCTAAAAGTAAGAGGGCTTAAAAAACCCTTGAAAAATCAATGCCACTATATTCCTTTCACAGCTGCATCTACGATGAACACGCTATGGACAACAATTCCTTGGCATTACTCAATTTATGTTGCTAGACGCAACACATTTCCTTAAAGTGACGAACACTTCTAGCACTTCCTGGACATGAATGCTGTCGTCTTCTAGTACCGTTTCCACATCATATATGCATCGCTTTCGAAACCTTCTCTCCTGCCTGTGACGCTTACGAATAATACAATTCTTTCAGTATAACACTTATTTCCACTTCACAAAACTATTACAAGACTATTTGATCCAAAGTTAACACCTTACCACTACATGCTCCTTTTGCCACATTTCTCTTTCAATTATGAATTCTTATCTCATACACACCAAGAAAACTAATCACTCCCAAGTCTCAATTTTTTTCATTTACTTGAATTTGACATCCACACATCATAAACTGTTTCCTTCGTACATGCTAAGTTCTGGCTCCAAGACAATCAACATATACCACTCTACATTTCAAGACATTCAAAATGTACCACTCCACATTCCAAGACAATCAACATGTACCATTTTACATTCCAAGACAATCGACATGTACCACTCTACATTCCAAGACATTTAAAATATACCACTCCACATTCCAGGACATTCAAAATGTACCACTCCACATTCCAAGACATTCAAAATGTACCACTCCACATTCCAAGACATTCAAAATGTACCACTGCACATTCCTACCTATTTACTACAATCCCTTCTGCCAACATCCATGTTAATTTTCAAAGTCTAATCTTCTTAGTTCCATTTATCTTCACAACCTTCATTTAGTCTCCCTTTCACTTTCAACTTATTTTTCTATTACCAGCAATTTCAGAGACTTGCTTTTACCCCCAGAGATGGCCACAGTATTTACTGTGGTCACCCATCCAAGTAATGATTTGAGCCAGTGTTCTTCGTTGTATCTCATCCAGAGACCAACAACGTCTTAAGCAAAGGCTACTAGGTACTACAAATGGTCAGGGATCCAGAAAAAGTATAATAGTTTTGTTTTATAAAAAAAACCATAAATATCATATAATGAAAAGTAGTTTGACAGTGAACGATCTTCTGAGTATTGTAGGAGTTATATTTTGCCTTAATGTTACTGTAGCATTAGCTTTTGTTCTACTATAATGAGTGATTTTTTTAATTAGTAATCTAAAAAAATATTGTAAATATAAATAGTCTTATATTTCACGAAGGAATAAAAGGAAAACAAAGAAGCAATTTCGTATTCGATTTCAAAATCAATTTTACCTTTATTGAATTTACCCGAGTTAGGTTTTTGTTTCGAATTTTTCCAGTTCGCTGTTCTATTCTGTTCCAATTTCAATTGCATTGTTCCGCTGATTTCATCAATAAATTGTTTTCTTGTACTGCGGTAGCGTACAATTCTGTAACCTTTTTGTTCACACTTACATTAGAAATATAACATCTAGTTTATAGAGAAACGAAAATGATTTTCATTTCTATTTTAAAATTAACTTTTAAAATAATGAAGCTTAGCTTTTTTTTATTAAGAGAATGTTTAATTAGTGGTTATCACAGGAAAAAAATTATTTGTGCACAAATACTTAAAATTCAAATCTCTATTATGTTAGGATTCAGTGAAATTCCTTATGGCATGACATTATTAACGTCATTCGTCTATTAAGTTTAGAGCCTGCATCTTAATCAAGAGAAATGCCATAGGAAACTATCGGGCAAAAATGATAAAATTCTAAAATAATGTTTAGATAGAATGTTTCCATTAATTGTATTTCTTAAAGTTAAACCTAATATTTGGAAAAAATAGAGAAAGATTAAAAGTTCTTCTGTTGGTGACAATACCATAAATGTAATGAAAAAAATAACCAGTTAAACTATGAGATCCAGGAATAGAATGTATTTCTCGGAGCTACCAGATAAAACTGAGACGGTAAAACAAAAGTTCAAAGAAAAAAAAATCATGCCATTTCATCCCTTTGCATAAAGTGCACTTTCACAATATCGTAGTTTAGTATTGGCATAATTTGATATATTTAATTAACATAACCACTTTATCCGGAGCTGATAGTTTTACTTAGTAATAATAAAGACGTTTTAGGCACATTATTATTCGTGAAGGGCACTTAGCCTAACATTTAGTAATTGTCTGTTAGTGCTATTACATATTTTAGGTACTGAATATTTTCTTATGGTTTGAGCAGCCGATTATTATAAGTATACGCAAATACATCAATTTTCATCTTATATAAAAGTGACAGTCAGCACAGCAATATTTGGATAAAAGGGGCAGTTAGTACAGTAATTCCTGGATAAATGGGACAGTCAGCACAGTAATTCCTGGATAAAAGGGACACTCAGGACAAGGAGGGGAAGGAAAATTTTTCCGAGTCCTTCAGAGTTTTCCCGGGCAGTGCCGGGTTGGTCAGCTAGTTCAATATATTTTCTCACCCCTCAAAAAAACACAAAATTTTCAAGAAAGGATTACAAAAAGTAGTTTTCAGCATTCTTACAAGTACACCATTGTGTTAAAATTGTTGTAAATAGTGGCTACTGAATACGAAGCTTATGATTAACATAGTTTTCAGAAAAAAAATATTCGACTCTGAATATAAAGGGTCATTTAATAACAGTCGAGATTTTGGTATCTGAAAATCATGTAATAACGGAAGTCGAATTCGATATATCATTCAATGCTTCAAGTTTCGGATGTAATTTTGAATGTTTGTAAAATAGCAAGATTTTTACTACGTTATTCTCTCCCTTGAACTAAAAGATATTAACGTGAATAATTTTATTTTCCGAATGTATAAATAAAGTCGTAGAGCCTCCACGAGGTTGCTCAATTCACTGAAATCAATAATAATAATAATAATAATAATAATAATAATAATAATAATAATAATAATAATAATAATAATAATAAAATCAGAGTAGATCTTGTTTGTCCTCCCAGGTGACAGTAGGGGAGGGGAGACACCCCCTGCAACCCGGTTCGTCCGCCATGGGTGGGGGCGTGGTAGGTAGGGGAGAGGGAGTGTAGGGGAGAAATCCACCCTCCTCCTGCAAACCCGTTTGTCCGCCCATGTGGGGGCGTGTCAGGTTCGGGATCGGGAGGGTAGGGGAAACAGCAGTGCCGGGTTCCAGCGTTCATAGCGCGTGCCAACAAGCTCGTAATATAATAATAATAATAATAATAATAATAATAATAATAATAATAATAATAATAATAATAATAATAATAATAATAATTATTATTATTATTATTATTATTATTATTATTATTATTTGTTTGAAAACAATAAACCCTTTAAGCAAAAAAGAGAGAAGTTATCGTATTCCTTTGCAATTGAAGGAATTTTACTTTTTGTTCCAAAAATTATTCATTTGCAACGGTGCAGCACTGGGGAATTTAAAAAGACAGCGCGCAAAATATTGCAGCTATCTTATTTTTGGTTACTTTATTAAATGATTCGGAAATGATACTAACAAAATAAATATCTCCCGTTATGGGGAATTTCTTACCTGTTTTTAATGAGTTCATTTCCTTATTATATAACCTTTTTATGGGAATAGATAGCCTAAGTAAAAATATTTTACCAATTGCGCGTCCTTTTGATGCATGTCCATCTCTTGGAAAGAAGAGAGAGAGAGAGAGAGAGAGAGAGAGAGAGAGAGAGAGAGAGAGAGAGAGAGAGAGAGAGAGAGAGAGAGAGAGAGTGGGCTATTTGAAAGGCACCATTACAGGATATCTAAAGGGAAAAGAGAGACAGACAGACACTGAAAGATGGGTGTGGAAGGGTGTTTATAAGACAAAATTACAGGCTATATTACACTATCCATCTCAATGTTTCCAGAGCATACTCAACGGTAGAGGTGCCGGAATCCATTACGAGTGATTCCGTAAACACAATCATCCCCATGACTGGAGGCCCCATTACAAGCACTTTTCCAGGCTATTAATTTAAGGGAATTCTTGGCAAACGCTAAAAGCCTGTTTCCACATCGCGGCAATCCATCTCGAACAGCCGACGGTTCTCTTAGCGAAGCAGATAATGAAAAGTCCATCAGGTTTCGCCTTTCACCGGCTGCTGTAGCTGAGGAACCCCCCCCCCCCCCTCTCCCCCCAACCTTGCAGCTCTCCAAGTACCCCACCCCTACCCCCACCACAGGCCTAGGATAACGGGAGGGGTAAGAGAGATCTGCTCGGTGAAAGGGGGAACTTTTGGTTTGGGGGGGGGCGAATGGGGGAGAGCAGCAGAATGCAGGGGGGGATGCGGGGTGGGATGCTTGATGGCGGGGGTTTAGTGGGAAGGCGTGATGGTAAAAAAGCGCAATTTCGTTCAGCTGTGTTCATATGAGAGAGAAAATCGCTTGAGACCAGATGTCTTCTCATTTTTCCGCCTCTCGCCCAAAACGGTTAATTACTTTTCCTTTGTTGTTTCGCCTCCCTTTCTTTTGGGTCGCTTTTGATGGATGTCAGAGGAGAAGTCTCCGATTTTTGTGTGATTCTCCCGGAAATGCTGTTTCTGGTGTTCTCGAAATAAAATCCGCTTTCGAGGAAATAAATTTCCCCGTTGGCGTTTTCGAGGCGCTTTCATAATGCGCTTTTTAGTCTCTTTTCGCTTTTGCCCCGCTAGTGTTTGTTATTTGGAACATCCACGCAAGTAGAAAAGCGAAAGTTTGTTCTTAAA
>JANJGK010000008.1:67127071-67157071 GCA_039081455.1 Macrobrachium rosenbergii
GAACCATTCATAAAAATTCTATCCAACAGAAAAAAGTACTCAAGAACGAAAGGCAATCCTAAACATCTGAAAGGTATCATATCTCGTAAAAGACATGAAAGGTTCTACTCCGGTTAGCGAATATTTCGCAATACCTGACTAATTCTCAACACAATAGCAATTGACTTAATGGCAATCGCTCCTATGATCCTAACAACTACCATTACTCATGGTACAGCTCCCTTATATTTTAAAAGAGAACTGAAAAATCCCAAATATTCGAATTCGATATCCCTATCAAAATCTTCCTAAACCTCTCCGAAATCCTAACTGACATATCCCAACCCGAAAAAGATCAGACCCGTTCGGTCCGATATACTAAATACCTCCCCAAAACAAAATCCTAAACAACAAACCCTGATTCTGTAACTCTATATTCAAAGATATTGGGTCAGACGACAAAACACATAATAACATAATAACATAATAACACAATAACACACGGGTCAAATCTCGTATGAAATTAGCCCATGTCTCAATTCCCAAAATCATATGAAAAAAATCATTAACTCAAAGTAACCCATTACTATCGCCAAGTGCGAATGATGAAATCCCTAACCGCAGTTGCGATCCATATAAAAAAACAAAAACTCAAACTCATATATCTACAAAACTCTACGGTATTCTGCACACAATTTACACTTAGTACTGCAGCTTACATCAGAAATCACAATGAACCCGAACTATTAAAAATTCGTAAAACTCTACGGAGTAACGTCCTCCTGAATTACAACAAACTACAAGTCATGCCCATTTACAACCCATTAACACCCGAAAGGAAAAAAAATGACCCGTAACTACCCATTACCATAACAACAATACAACCCAGGAATGCATCCATGCTAATACCCATTAACCCATCTTTTTAATCTTAGAAATATGTGTCAAACGAGACACACCTGTGTTTTCATTCACAACAATAAATCTATTTCCCAATTTTGCTTCAGGTCTATACTGGATTATAGATACTTTCTTTATTCCCAGTAAAATTAGCAAGACCTTAAAGTCTTATTTATAAACTCCCTACCATTGTCTGTGATCAGACATTCAGGAACACCATATCTACAAATTATCCCCTTAAAGAACGCTATAGCAACTTCCTCAGCTGATTTGTATTTCAGTGGGAAAATCTCGACAAAACGAGTTAACTCGTCAACAACTACTAATAAATGTCTATAACCATAAGCGGACTCTGAGAAGTTACCCAGAATATCCATATGCACTCTCTGAAACGGCCTATGTGGTATGGGATATGAACCCAAACGACACGACACTCTCGTCGCTGGCTTATTCGCATTGCAAATAGCGCACTTCTTCACAAAGGCTTCTACTGCGGAAAACATATTTTTCCAAAAAAATTTTGACCTGACGTTTTCATACGTCTTGTCCACACCTAAATGAGGCGAACCAAATTTACAATGTACAACGTCTAGAACTTGTGGTACTAGACTCTCTGGCACGATGATTTGTGTAATTTCACCCATGCTTCGAGTACTTCGCAAGTTATACTTAACTTTCCTCACCAATAAATTATTCTCCAACTCTAGACCAGAAAAAGGCAACTTATACCCTTTCTTCGGTGAAACTCCCCTAAGAAATGCCTTATTTATCTTCATCTTGCTTTTGTTCGAGCAAGCCTATGTCCCAAGTGACATTTTCACCCGTAATATAACACACGGCGTTACTCTCACTATCACGAACAACAATCTCTCCCGAGACTGCCGACTCACTATTTCTCCCCGAAGTATGCACTGTAGAAACGTGTATGTCCTCTACATGCGATATCTCAGAACTACTAATATCAGAGACATTAGACACCAAATATTTACTCTCTTCTCTCACACAGGATTCGGTGTGTATTTCCTCATCCTCGACCGGAAAATATCTGCTCAATGCATCTGCAACTACATTATGCTTACCTTCAATGTATTTGAGGTTTGCATCAAAATCTCTCAATGTTAGGAACCAACGTGCTCTCTTGGGCGACAAATTTGGCTTATTAAAAAGCTCTAACAACGGTTGATGATCTGTAAAAATCTCAACTTTATTTCCCAACAACAACATCTTAAAATGAACAAGGGTAGAGACGACTGCGAAAGCCTCCTTGTCCACAACTGACATCAGCCTTTCGTTACTACCACACGTTTTGAACTTTCTGCTATAAAAAGCAATTGGGTGTAATTTCCCCTCAAATTTCTGCATCAAACACGCACCTATACCTTCCTGACTCGCGTCAGTCACTAAGGTGAACGGTTGACTAAAATCTGGAAACTTCAAAACAGGTGGGTTCACCAAAGCGTTCTTAAGCTTCTCAAAAGCTAATTGTTGACTATCACCCCAAACAAACTTAACGTCTTCTCGTAACAAATCTGTCAATGGAGACGCTATTTTAGAAAAAATCCGCACAAAACGGCGAAAGAAACCCGACATACCTAGGAACGAACGAATCTGTTTCCTGGTTTTGGCAACTGGAAAATTCACAATGGCTTTAACTTTCTCATCATTCACTCTGACTCCCTCTTTAGAGATAACATGTCCTAGATAGACAATTTTTCTCTTCAGAAACTCACATTTGGCCAATTTGACCTTTAATCCAGCGAACCGTAATCGCTTGAGGACTTCTCTTAACACCTTTAGATGTTCTTCAATTGTATCTGTGCATATGAGAATGTCATCCATGTACACAAACACCGACTTTCCTAACAAGCCATGAAGTACTGTGTTAACCAGTCTAGTAAATGTTATTGGGGACCCTTGTAATCCAAAAGGCATCCTATTAAACTCGTAATGTCCCTTTGGTACCGAAAATGCTGTATATTTACGGTTACTCTCACAAAGGGGATCCTGTAAAAACCCTTGCATAAGATCTATAGATGAATATATATTCTTGCCACCGATCTCAACAAACAAATCAGGTAAACAAGCTACCGGATATCTATCTGGGCATGTTTTTTCATTCAATTTACGAAAATCTACACAAACTCTGATACTACCGTCTTTCTTAGGAACTGCAAGCAAAGGAAAATTAAACGGAGAATTAGACGACCTGATAATGCCTTCCGACTCCCACCTCTGAACTTCTTTTTCTACTTCTTCTCTGATCTTAAAAGGAATTCGATATGCTGGAATATATATGGGATTTGTACCCCTTTTCTAGGCGGATTGAATGTTCTAAAACATCTGTAACTCCTAATTTATCTCCCTTCAAAGCAATGATATCTAGATATTCTTTCAACACTTTCTCTACTTTATCTGAATACTCAGGATAATCAACTTTAGCCAAATGTTTCATGCAGAACCTGACTTCGGAACTGTTGCTCCTCATTAGGAAACATATTCCCGTCTCCACAAAAACTCACTAATTTATGCTCTTCATTAAACTCTTCAAAATCAATTACATAAGTACCCTTGTGATATTTTTTCACTGAGTCTTGATAGCTAACTAATTCTACTGAAGTCACGCCTGCGACTGAAACTTCATTCACTGACATCGTACTCACAACGTCTTTGAATTTCTCGGTTCCCTCAACAACGCACACTTGAGAAGGAAACTTTTTCTCTTTCAGCGACACATTAACCAATGTAGGAACTCGCGGTTGCAATTCAATATCTTCCAACAAAAAATCCTTTGAAAGATTTTTGCGGAATATCTTCACTCTCTAATGAATGTGTTACACATGTCTCAGACTGTGTCTTAGGTTTCTCACAAGTTTTTTTCCTGTGTATATATGGAACAAAACAACCTGACTCACCTATTGTAATCCCCTGAATTCCCGTAAGAATGTTGATGTTATGTCGCATGCAAGAAGGGTGTCCTAGCAAAACCATTTCACCTAAGGTTAATCCTTCTATGACCAAAAATGATTCTACTATTGTCTTTCCACCGATACAAAGCGTAAGAAATGACGAACCTAAAATATTCAGTTTCCTCGCTTGCACATCACACACTGTCTCACTAGTAGGGACTAATTTACACTCTGGAAACTTCGAGTGAAAGAGGCCAGCATTTGCTAAGTTAACTGAGCTGCCAGAATCAATGAAAATAGAAATTTCATTGCCATTAGAAAATCCACGTACAATCGGCCTAGGTTCTGGTGATTCTAAGACCTGATTGCTCATTATCCTGTGTCCGTTTTCGAACTTATCTTGTGAAAATTCTGCTGTTCCTTTGTGTATCTAGAACTTGCATCATGTGGAATTCTCCTGTCATATCTAGACAAACCTCCCCGTGACTTCCCTGAATAATCTCTATTCTTTGTGGCTGGGCAAAATCTCCATCCATGATCTGAAGATTTGCAAGCTGAACAATATCTTCACTTCTATCTGACACTCCATTAGATTTACTATGTCCTAGTTTATCACAATTAAAACATCGTATCGTTGTGACTGATCTCTCTGGAATTTTCTTCGATTCTACTCGTGCACATGTCTTCGCTGTTGCATCATTTCCTGAATGCAAGGGACTATCATTCTTCTGTGGTTTGGAAACCGCAGCTGACATCTTTGCACCTCCCTGTACAAAACTACTGCCCAGTGTCGGGCATTTTGATAGATTTTTGTTAATCTGTGCAAACAAAAAGTATTCGTATGTATCCAGATCAATTCTCTTATCAAAACTATCTACAATTACATCTGGGACCGACGTTAAAAGGCAAGCAAAGTGTAACAATCTTTCAAAATTATCTAATGAGATATTATTTCCAGTTACCCATGGAGAGCCTGTTATAGATTTCTTTAACTCACCTACTGCGTCAAATAAATTCACACTGTATGTGACTAGTGAATCATTGCCTTTCTTTACTTTGAGAAACTCTCGCAAATTCCGAACTGCACATTCACGTTGAACTGCGCCATAAGTAGCTCGTAGAAATTTCTGCAGTTCATTCCAAGTTTTACACCTCCTGAACCCGAAACTGCGTGCCTGTTTCCCAATATCTCCTTTATCTAAATCCAGAAATGATTTAGCCTCTGTTAAAGCTTCAGCGCCATTCGTAATTTTCTTGGAATTCAGATAATTGTTCACTGACTCAATGAAAGTTTCTATATTTTGGGTTGGCTTCCCGTCAACTAACCCTTTAAAATTAGTCATTCCCGCACTAACGCTCGTCACTTTATGCACCACAACTGATTGGGATGTGCTTGCTGCATCGTCCGGCATTTTGTGCGTGATTATACGCCCTGAGCGTAACAACATAAAAAAGAAACCAAAAAGAACGCTAGAGAAAGGCAAAAGTTACCCCCTCTAAAAGAAGAACAAAAAACGGAGTTCTGCGCAACTTACGAGAATGGGGTACCCACCAATTTGAACAGAAAACGGAGCACTGATCACTCGACTTGCTAACCTGTGACGTCACCCACTCGAAGACGAAGCAGAGAGAGACAAGCGTGATTTTTGTTGAATCACCACTTTGCGTAATTAACTCACAATCGCCACTATTCACACTTATTTGGGTATTTTGTTAACCCCAAAATTGCTCTAGAGATCATCCAGAATTATTTCACAACTCCCCACTCCCAGTACTCGAATAGAAACGGAAAAAAAAAAGATTCCCCGTATTAGTGCGTAATCACCCGTGTATACACGTAATCACGACCCACTCAGTCATTCAACACTGACTCGTCGCCTTAGGTGAGGTCGCCTATGCCTTGGGCATCAACGTTACCAATTAGTCTATTAGTAATCTCCCTCTTTCGCCACCATTAAAGACATGGGACACCGCTCGCTGCCACCATTAAAATCTGAGGCACCGCTGCCACCATTAAAATCTGTTACAGGGAACAGATCAACACTTGTTTTAGAAGTGTACGTTGCGTGATCTTAGCGATCCGACCTCAGGAAAAAGACGTGAAAAGATTCAACCCATGATCACACTCACATTTTTTTTTCTCCCCTCTCTCTCTCTCTCTCTCTCTCTCTCTCTCTCTCTCTCTCTCTCTCTCTCTCTCTCTCTCTCTCTCTCTCTCTCTCTCTCACCGTGTATCGACTCTCTCTCTCTCTCATCGTTTACCAAAGCTCATCCACCCTAACCTCACTCATTCTCTCAAAGCAATTAAATGGACTATTTAAAGAAACACAATCGTTTCTACAAAAATAGGTTTATTATTCAAATAACCCAACAAGAAATGAATAAAACAAAGCAAAGATTAAAATGCATAATAAATGAATTATCGAGTCAAATAACTAAACTCTAAACTGCAAAGCACTTCTGATTAAAGAAGTCTCATTATGGCTAATAGCCTGGAAATCCCCAAAATCACACATACTCCCAAATCAATAACTAAAGTCATCTCCAAAAAAAAACAGTCTACCACAATTCCACATGTTATTCCAACAAGTCCACAGACATCTGTCGAAAGAATTAAACATGATAGAAAACTCCCAAAAATATATGAAATCCAAAACACAATAATGGAAAGTGTAAAATGCATAGCCAAGATATGGCAAACGTAACATACCAAAATAATAATATAAAAGAGGTATGAATATTCATATTAAATTTCCCACACCAGTTCAAAAGTTCATAATGATCAGAAAGTCATGGTAAAAATCACAAGTTCAATTTTCTCTCATAAAAACAGAGATTTGAGACTCTACCTTATCTGCCGATTTTCAAAGCCTGGAACCACTCCAAAGCTATGACTGGACAACTGCAGTTCTATCACGTTAATGAACGATCAAACTCACTTTTAGGGGAGATTTTGGCATAATCTAGATCAAAGTAACGCACGTACTCACGAATATACATAACACTCCGGAGATCACATGATCGCCAATATTGCTGAGCTTCTCGCGCAGAGAGCTGAGGAATCAAACTATTTGCTGAATACAAAGATTTTACATCAAGTCTCTCGCCCTAGTTCGCTCTGACTCCAAACCTTCCACGATAACATCTTAAAGCACTGAAGCTATGAAATGCATATATGTGTCCTTTAAATACATGTATACATATATATATATATATATATATATATATATATATATATATATATATATATATATGTATATATATATATATATATATATATATATATATATATATATATATATATATATATATATATATATATATATATTATATATATATATGTATATACATATATACATCTATATATATATATATATATATATATATATATATATATATATATATATATATATATATATATATATATATACATATATATATATATATATATATATATATATATATATATATATATATATATATATATATATATATATATATGTATATATATATATGTATATATGTATATATGTATATATGTATATATGTATATATGTATATATGTATATATGTGTATATATATATATATATATATATATATATATATATATATATATATATATATATATATATATATATATATATATATATATATGTTGTTATATAACATTAACAAAATATGAGTGCAAGAGAGAAATCGTATGTGGAGTTTAAGTGAAAATTCGCATTAAAATTTAAAGTACTTTAATTACAATAAGTAATGACCAATCCAAACCAAAAAACATTATGAAATATAGTTACTGACGAAGTGCACAAAAGCAACTACCCACCGTACAGCATTTCATATACAGTAAGTACCTAAATCACCGACTATTACACTGTTTAATTCACAAATCACTATGCATTACAACAACTCAACATTAAATTAATATAAACCCTTAACATCCAAAAATCTAGTGGCAAACACAGTTACATCGCACAAGAAAACCTCTTAATTACTAAACAATACTTTACCAGATTTCTGTCTCTTTAGAAACTGATACTCTTACTTGTTTGCTGCGACTCCACCAAAATCACCGTTCTGGGTCTTTATATACCGGAGTAACAAGACTTCCATGGACTAGATACTAGAACATTTCAATTTGTTACAAGATCCATGGTGAGCGTTACCGCCATCTGTTGGCTGAAAGTTACACTTTCTATACTTGAAAATTTTCTTTCACTCAACCTCTTTATAATATAAATCATATTCCTTAACAATATATATATATATATATATATATATATATATATATATATATATATATATATATATATATATATATATATATATATATGTGTGTGTGTGTGTGTGTGTGTGTATTGTCGCTAATTATCCCAAGCACCTGGTTATTACACAGCTAATCACGTAATTCAAAAATTTACCTCACTTTGGCTAGATACCTGAACTCTCATAACAATAACAATTATGACTGAGTACTCTAAAGGTAACAGTGATCCCTTAAAAGCTTATTAAGAACGTGAAAGATCCAACTAATTTTATCAAAACGTGTGAGGTATCAACAATTAAACAAGAAATATACTAGAGCAAAAGGGCATCACTCCATCAAACACCTTTAACTGTTTCCCTGGTCTTAATTCACTTCATCAAAACTAAAGGAACAAAACATGTTTATCACTTTTCCTTATGCTCACAATTAACACTATTCAATGGTGGTCAACACTGTTTTTTCTAATACAAAAATTTATTTTTAAATTCAAAATTTATAATTAGAATTCACAATCTGAAGAAATTTACTATTACTTGAAAACAACACAATATTTAATTAATTCTTGAATCAAATAAAAAAAAAACTAAATCACAAAAACTTTAATCTATCAAGAAATTAAGTTAATCAAGCAAAATTTAAGCTATTAAGAATTACAACAACTTTGCAAAGAACATCTTAGTAAATGAAAATTAAATCAAGTATGCAATGTTAAGTCATTAAGAAATATTTAAAATACTAAGTAAATAAATGTTAATCACTAACATAAAAAATGTGAAAAATCAAGAGATTGAAAACACAAGAACACACAAAAATGCACACAAAATTTAATAATAATAATTTCAATAAGGCAAACATTTCTCAATATATCTTACTATAAGTTTACTTTACCTTACACAAGCTTGTGAAAACTTTTGCAAAATCACCTGAAATGCAACTGCTTGAGATTCACAAAACACTTTTTTGTTAGGCGTCGTTAAACACTTCCTACATTCAGATCTCAAAAGCTAAGATTAATACTAGTGACCACACAAATATTTCATATTAATAATTTCTCTCTTTTGAAGAGAGAGAGAGAGAGAGAGAGAGAGAGAGAGAGAGAGAGAGAGAGAGAGAGAGAGAGAGAGAGAGAGAGAGAGAGCCACATGAACGGTCTCTGAAATCAGAATGAGCAAATTTTTGGATTCCAGTTAAAAATGAAACAATCAGACAATGTCATTTCTTGAGCAAAAACGTTTTGGGGCTAAAACTAACGCATCACATAAATACGTGATCAGAGCAAAGCAATCTTACAAATCAGGGCATAATCGAACGAGATATGTGCATTTACTCTCAAAGAGGCATACAACTTGAGCAGAAAATCATATGGGACGAAGCTCTTAATGAAATCTCAACAAAACCAAAACAGACCTCAGCTGGCTATTCACAAATGGCACGCTTTCAAAACAAGACAAAGAACTAAAGTTGGTTTTCAGAACAGTACATGAAACATTGCGAAATCATTCGTCTCTTCCTCGTATGAGACAAAATCTTAAATGACTCGACTGCCATTCCCCCACTTTTTAACACATTATCTTTTGCGATGACAACCGAATCAAACACGACAAACGAAATCACAAGTACAGAACACATGTTGCTGGGAGACAAAATGCGCGACCACATAGAAAGTTATTATTAAAACATATTATTAATGCTAAATTATGCTGTTAAGTTATCCAAATCACTAACTCTTTTGAGATCTGACATTACACTACATAAGATACTTCAACAATTATTACCACTATGCAGAGCACATGATAATTAGAACAGTGAATACATAAAACACATGGAAAGATACACATATCACATGGCAATATCATGCAATTATATATATATATATATATATATATATATATATATATATATATATATATATATATATATATATATATATATTATGTAATCAACGGATAGGTTTGCTTAAAAAGCAAATGGGTGTTACAGACTAAATACACACACAAAACAAAGCCACTACAACACCTTCTAAAAAACATAACAAACATCTCACACGTCTCGAACTCTCGCCCTACCCGCGCAACAACTTCTCGCTGCTGGGAAGAAAGGGCGTTGGGTCAGGTATGATACATGAAACATATGCGATGTCAGGCAGGGCAGCCGATCGAGACTACAGGTCTACCCCAAAGCCAAATCAAAAGTCCTTCAAAAAGAAGGCATCGTGCTTACCCCATACAAAAATGGGAAAAAAGCACGTTAAAAGAAGAAGAAGAAGATATATATATATATATATATATATATATATATATATATATATATATATATATATATATATATATATATATATATATATATATATAATGTTTTATGTGAGCTATCTTGTCAGTTGTATTATCATCTTATTCTCTTGGAAAAAGCAGAAGAGCCAGTCGTCATTGACGTTCATAATAATAATAATAATAATAATAGTTTCAAAAATTGCCCCGGAAAAACGACAGAAACCTTATGCAAAAAGCCTAAACAAAGCTACCAAAATAGGCTGAACAACTGGAAACTAAAAGCAGAATTCAAGTTCAGGGAACAACACGTTCAACATTTTCTGGTAAAAAAAAAAAACAAAAACATTGGAGGTATATTAATCGATGTAATCTCGACTTGTCTATCCCAAATCGTAAGGACAAACATTTTGTAAGTGCGTGTGTTAGGTTTTTTTTTTTTTTTACCTTTTGTTTGTTTTGCCGAAATCTTTCCTCGTTCACATTGGTAATGATTTGTCAGTTTCTTTGTATATAAATGTATAGTTTTCATTTGTGGATGCTCAAATTTTTATTTCATTCTGGTCCAGCTCCTCCTACTCTTTTTCTTCCTGCTACTAGCACTATCAGTACCACTTATAAAAATAATGGCAATCTGATTTGAATAATTATTGCTGTTCTGTCCATCCATTCAGATGATTAAAGGTAAGAACCATGACATACAATAGAAATAAAAAAATAACTTCAAAATTAACACTGGCATCGTCAGCTGGAGTATCAGAGCCCAAGTAAGCAATTCACAAACCTGCAGACTATTAAAACTCTCTCTCTCTCTCTCTTTATATATATATATATATATATATATATATATATATATATATATATATATATATATATATACATATATATATATATATTTATAAATATTCTACTGTTCGCCCTCTATTCATTTATTTGTAGAATATCATTCTGACCAAGGCAGGAGAAGACGGTTGTATCGGCTTGGTTCGCGTAGGCAATTAAAAAATTTAACATCCGTTCATAGCAAGGATAGGTAGCATTAGGGACTTAACCCCATAGGAAAAGTTTCCACAATTAACCTCTATGGAAGGTGGTCTTAAGCTTTCTTTTACCTGTTCTGTTCGGCGATGTTTTGACAAAATTTCAGACCCTGAGGGAATGAACGCCGATCCTGTGTCTGACAGAGAGAGCAGCAGACCTCCGTCACGAGAGAGACGTCTAATGCGACGGCTCCTTCACCCCTTTGTCTTTTAAGTCTTATGTTACCAAGTGAAGTGGCGAATTGATCCCAGAACTTCCGATCGTCTGTTGTATGCGCAACAACTAGTCGTCCACTGTAAGTCTGAGATTTGTTCAAAACTTCGTCAATTTACTAGCCTCTTTTCCTGTATTTCCAGTTTTCCTTGTTTCATGCTTCTGCCACCATATAGATAACCAAGCAACAATTTGCTTTTACAAAGTCTAGATTAAGCATAATTTATGTTGTTTAGCGACATTCAGCTATTCCCGTGAATTAACTAGGAGTTATGGAAGATTAAGCAAGTCATTACATTCTTTATGCAGCCTTGTGTCTCGAATCCATTGTTCGGAAGGGCCCGTTGTGTTTTAAAACCATAATGACGGATAGAGAATTGACTGCGTCCGAAGTGGGGAGATGGTTAACGTAAAGTCCTTAGTTACTGTATATTCTTTGTGTCGAGGGTTCTCCTCAACTGGCGACCTTATTACATTTATAACAGCTGTCTTTGAGGTTAATTTGTAGCTTCAATTGACAGGTTACATGTGGCCTTGGCACTTAGGGCCTTATTAATTACGTTAATCCAGTAAATAACTCATCAGCCAAGCCCCCTATGTAACATTTTACGTATTTCCCTGGGTTTCTGGTATTTTTATAGGCCGGAAACTGAAACTTTATTTAATTGGCCTCGGAGTTCTGACTTATGTAAAGGGAAATCGTAAAAAAACAAAGAAAAAGGGGTGAATTTAAGAGCTGAAGGCTCTACTTCATAAGGAAATGTTACGTAAACACTTCGGATAAATTAAAGAATTATATTTACAAAAGAAAGCATTAAGGGGGAAAATGGATAAGTAAATTGATAAAGGGCTTGCAATGCTGAAGATCCTTCTACTGGAATCTTGACTAAGGGCAAGGCACAGTCCAAGACGAGTCCACTGCGAATAGGTCCCTCTGCAAGAGAGATTTACACATTACACTCCAGTAAAGGAACAATATAACACTGAATATGACTCGGGTTTGCACTGAGGGTGCCAAGGACTCAAAGAATGAATGACCACTTTACACATGAACACAGGACATTGGAAATGGCACTGGATAAACTGGCGCAGGGACAGAAGTGAAATACTGGTACTCCAATAACTTTCTAAAGGGCAAACTGCCATGACTGAAAAGTCTTTACTCACACTTTACCTTAGGGGAAGCGGGTCTCTGGCGAAGAATGACGAGGGATGATTGCACATATGGCGGTGCCCTCGAGGATGGCTGTCTGGAGTCGAACGGGGGGGGGGGGGAATGAATGTTCTCTCAGCAACTGGATCACTCACCCGCATGTATAGCTGTCCCCTACGACTGTTACTGCATGTCTCCTGCCCACAAGACTAAGTGCCTCCTGCTTACTGCCCTTTTAAGGCTCCAGCCGTGTCGGTGCCGTGTGCACTTCTCTTTAGTTGAGGCCGTGTGCAAACAATGTGTCATTTGCCAGGTGGTCAGCTTAATTTGCCTTTAGAAAGGTTGTTTTAAGCAGCTTAGTTGGGCTAAGCTGCTTAGGGAGTGGCATTTCATCTCCTCTCCTTGCCCCTTTTTATCCGTGCCATCTCAATATCTGTTCCAGGTAAAAAGAAGGACAGATCAAAATGTTGATAACTTTGCTCTGATATTTAGGTAAACTAAAATCGGCCATGCGGTGGTGACGCTATTCTCAATCAACAAAGGGTAAATTAGGTGGGGGGGGCGCACTGTGCAGCAACTTCTTGTAAATTATAATAGCTCCCCACCGATGATAACATACGAGCCTTCATTCAGGCTTGTATGTTGATATTCAAGAAGTCGGCACAACTGGTTTTACTTTACTCTTCTCCCAACAAGAAATGGAAAAGCTTTTACTTTACTTTATCCCCGCATGAAAATGGAAAGAAGCTTCATTTTTACACTTCCAAAACATTAATATTAAACTACTTTAACATGGCCCACTAAGTTCTTCAAATTTACGGTATACATTACTTTAAGATTACGAGGACAAGATAATTTTGAGGCAGGTGACAAAATTAAGAATTAATTTACATATAAGTTCCTTATTTCTAAATAAACAAGTCATGCGGTTAGTATGCCTTGAAGAGGCAGTGTAAATCATAACACCGCATTTATTTTTGTAAATGACATCCCCTTTACGTGATATTGTAATGATGATACACAATTCGCACTGGTAATTGCTTAGCTAATAGTTCAGTGCATCGCCAACTCAACAGTTGACAGCTGACACTTACCCTGGGGATTTTGACATTTGTGGGCAAGTGAGAGTATTCGTGAGTTTTAATTCGCTAACTTTAAACCATGCTAATTTTATGCGTCCACTGCCCATAACTTGAGTACAGGCTATAAATAGATACTAGCTCAATGTTATGGTGGGATAGCAAGACAAAAGATGAGGGGTTTGAGATAAAATAGATTTCTTAGAAGGAAGGAAAAATATAACAAAAGGAAAATGAACAGGATGTTACGATTGAAAGCATGACCATATACTAAAAGGTGGAACATGTCTCCCCGATTTTATGAAGGTGGCATTAAAATCACAAGGGCAGGAGTTTATGGCTCGCGATTCACTAAAACAGAAAAATAAATAAACAAATAAAAGAGTAAATGATGTTGGCAGAAAAGCCAAGGGTAATAGAGTGAGGTTTTTATTGTGTTATGCAGGAATTTATTGTCCTTCACCTATAAATTACAGCCTGGAGTATCTCTCAGGCCCTGGGCTGGAAAAGCAAACCCGAAGGGCACGACTCCTTCAAGAAGAGCTGACAGGCATGCCCTGTGCCAAGGTAGGGGCGCAAGGGCGTGCCACTTCCCACTCTGTTATTCTCAATGAATTATGCATTTTGCTGGGAGTGGTATCCTGTATTTAATTGCCTCTTGGCATGATAATTTAAGAAAAGATTAATAGAGAATGATAAGGGATAGAAGTTCCACAGGAACGGAAGAGGATAGTGGAGGACCTTGACTTCCTCTTCTGGATTAGAGGTGCCAAGACTTTCGAAAGATGAAATGGTGGCATAGGTGCCAGGGGAGCTCTAAAAGTCTTTGTAAACTACCTGGAAATTCCCATGCCCATGGTGATTCCACTGCGAACCTCTCCTACTTGGACAGTCGCCCTCAGCTGGGGAATCGGAGGGCCCGAAAACGGAGGGCGGCATGGAGTGCCACCTGGGCCAGCTGCTGTAACAGCTGACGCAGGAGTTTTTGGCACTAGTTTTACCATGATCCGTCGCAGTTCTTGGAGTTCATCGGCCAGGTGAGATATGGCAGAATCCTGACTCGCGAGGGTATCTGTGGCGTGGGCGAGAGAGCAGTAACGGTCGGTGGGGGCGTGGACGACTCACAGGTATCAATGACCAGCTCAGGCACGGGTTGCGAGACCACACCTTTAGGTGAGCTTCCGCTATGGTCGAGAGGAACTGTCTCTCTTACTGACGCTGGTAGTGGCGCCAGGCTGGGAGAAGAGAGGGGTCCTGAGGTGGATCCCTGGAATGGAGATCGGGGTTGTGCTCTGGCACTGGCACTAAGGCAGAGTCAGGCACTATCAGAGGTTTCTTGTGCTTCTCGGTCAGGACGGACGGAGCTTGGCACTGCTCGGTGCATGCAAGTGGCACTGGCAGGGATTTGGCACCTCCGGGAAGGAGATCTGATTGGGGCCCTGGCGCTGGCACTGAGACAGGGCCGGGCGCTGGAACTGGATCGGGAACCGATCGAGGGGGCCACTGTACATTGTACTCAGATGGCACTGGTAGGGACTGCACGTCATCAAGGTGCCCAGGGGGCGCCAGTCTTGACTGAGGGAGAAGCGGGGGATGATTACTCGTGCCCAAGGAATGAGTTGGGGAATGTGGACCCCTGGATTGTCGTGATTTCTGTGGGGACTGAAAGTCCTGTCCCAGGATGACGTCATAGCCTCCGGGGAGATTGCAAATTTTTGAGTGGTGAGGTCTTGTGACTCTCAATTGGACCATAGGGAGTATCATTTTAAATTGATCTACTCCCTCGATTGTGACGAGTTTTCTTCTATTGACGATAGCTCCATAGGGAACTCTGTCCCTTCGTATGAGGGAGATTTGCGCGCCCGAGTCATCGAATGCCGTGGCTTGGCACACAAGGTGGCTGCCTCTTGGAGGGGCCACATGTATGGGGCCTTCGCCAGGAGGGTCCAATGACTTGGAATTTGTGATGGCCAAGGCAACGGCAGGAGTATTTGATTTGTTATTGTTAGGGTATTTTGCCCATGAGGGAGAAATGCCATAAACCTTGGACGTCATGCAAAAGGTCTGGCTAAAGTCTTTCCGAGTTGCCCCTGTGGAGGGCGCAGACGAGTTATTGGGTGGTTGTCTGGGAGAAAGAGGTGCTGTTTTCTTGTTTCGGCACTGCTCAGAGGAATTCCCCGTCTTCTTGCAGTAATGGCAAGTTAGGGGCTTGGCCGAGTTCCCATTCTTATGGGAATTTGATGCTCCGAGGAGGGACGGGGGATTTATCTTCTGCCCCATGCATCCTTCCTGAGGGTGGTGAGTCTCCCACATGTCTGCTATCCGGCAACACTCGGTGAGTGTTGCTGGGGCTTTTTCCACTACATGAGTGGCGAGGGCGGGAGGGGTGTAGTGCAGGAAATGCTCAAATTTAAATCTCTTGAGTACCTTGGTGGCGCTAGTGGCTCCTTCGGACTCGAGCCATTTGGCTAATGCCTGTCCCGAACGGTACACCCAATCAGACCAAGTCTGGCCTGCTTCTGTTGGCTGCTCTCTCCAACGTCTCCTCCACTGCTCAGGGGCAATCTCGTACGCCTTAGTAACCATTTGGCATACGGCTTCCCAGTTTCCCCTGTCTTCTGCCGAAAGGGCGTGGTAGGCAACAAATGCCTTCCCTCCCAGGAATTTAGTGAGAATAATGGAGAGTCCTGCAGGGGAGAGGGTGCAGCACTCCAGGACTCGCTCGGCCCTCTCAAGCCACACTTCAGGTTCAGACTCTGTCCATTTTGGCATGATTGAGTGAGCTTGGCTGAGGGCACTTATTCCCGCCACAGGAGGGGGAGTGGTGTTCTGGTGTTCTAACATCTGGAGCTCATGGGCACGCTGTTGCTCCCTCTCTTCCTGTTCTCTCTCTCGTTCTTGATGTTCTAGCTCCTCTCTTCTCTCTTGGGCAATTCTTTCCTTTTCTCGCCCTTACCGTTCTAACTCCTCTCTTCTCTCTTGGGCAATTCTTTCTTTCTCTCTCTCCGCCTTGGCATCATCCACTCTCTCTTGAACCCAATCTCTCAGAGCTTGCCCTGATAGTCCCATGTCCTTTCCAGCGGACATGTAGAATTTGAAATCCTCATTTTGTTGGGTTCTGGCAGTAGCCATCTTGAAATAATGGTTATATTGACTGGACTCTCTAGCGAATCAAGTATGTCTGACAAGACTCAGGTTGTCTGAAAAGACTCAATTCCAGGAATCTGAAACACTCAAGTGTTCAGACTGAAGGAGAATGGATCCGTCTGCATAAGACAATGGATCAGTAAATCTGAGGAGACTTTGTTAAAACTTAATATGTCTGAGTAAGGTGTGGTTGTTTGTAGCGAACGAATTTTTAATATTTGTCTCGGAAGACGTAACTAGATTTTATATCACGCTCGGACTTGGCTGGCTGTAGCATGAAATTAAGGCGTTGTTCTAATGAACTAGAAGCCGTAAGGGCTTAGATGTGTGTGAAATACATTAATATAATGTCTCAAAAGGACTTGATTTTGGGTTTTCCCTTAGGAATTACAAATTCTCGCCACTTGCAATGTAGAATTTCTAGTAGTCTCTTAAGGCTTGTAATTTGGTTTTCCCGTAGGAATTATAAATTCTCACCTCTTGCGATGCAGAATTTTTAGTAGAGTCTCTTAAGACTTGAATGGTGACCCGTACCTTAGGACTGAGAAATTGGGTTAGTCTCTTATGACTTGAAAATACGATTTGTCCCTTAGGACTTAAAAATTACTAACGGGATAAAACACCAACCCCCCGCACAAAAAAAAATTTGCTGAGAGTGGCTCGAGTAGGAACAACAAACTACACAGGAATGAATGAAAAAGAGGATACACACGCGGGCAGGGGGCGGGGGGGAAGGGGTGAAGGTCGTCTGACACTCACCGGAGTTATTTTTAGATTCTGGTTGAATGGACCCGTCTATTTATAGACCATCTGGGACTCAGGAATGAGCTGATTTCGTCTTGTCCCACGTGGGAATTTATTTATGCCTAAATAATTCACTAATCTGGAATGCAAAGTAAAATTTAACATGGAGGAATTCCACACTATTCCTCAAAGCAAAAAATATGGCAAAGATTTTAACACAGAGGAATTTCGCACTACTCCTTGAAGCAAAGAATGGTTAGCACTGGTTATTTCCTAACTACCTATCCTGAAAGGCATGCATTAACGAATCTAATACAGCAGTTCTCTTCTCTCATTGAATACATGCATCCCTATTCCTAATTCCTAGGAACATTCACACGATTGTAAAAAAAATTTTTGCTAGGATACACATTACTTACGTGGAACTCTCTTGGTCTGTGCTCTTGGTAACAGGTTCAGAATTTGTCTCGCTGCCAGCTTAGTTTTGCTAATTGCTGATTTGGCGAGTTACAAATGCAATGAAGCAACAATAGAGGGGAAAATGCAACTGCTAAACGAGATCTAAGGCCAGGTCGCCATTTTTACATATTTCCCTGGGTTTATGGTATTTTTACAGGCCGGCAACAGAAACTTTATTTAACTGGCTTTGGAGTTCTAACTTACGTAAAGGGAAATCATAAAAAAAACTAAGAAAAAGGGTGAATTTAGGAGCTAAAGGCTCCACTTCATAAGGAAATGTTATGTAAACACTTGGGATAAATTAAAGAATTATATTTACAAAAGAAAGCATTAAGGGGGAAAATGGATAAATAAATTGATAAAGGGCTTGCAACGCCTGATGATCCTTCTACTGGAGTCTTGACTAAGGGCAAGGCACAGTCCAAGATGAGTCCACTGCTAATAGGCCCCTCTGCAAGAGAGATTTACACATTACACGCCAGTAAAGGAACAATATAATACCGAATATGACTCAAGTTTGCACTGAGGGTGCCAAGGACTAGAAGAATGAATGACCATTTTACACATGAGCACAGGACATTGGAAATGGCACTGGATAAACTGGCGCAAGGACAGAAGTGAAATACTGGTTCTCCAATAACTTTCTAAAGGGCAAACTGCCATGACTGAAAAGTCTTTACTCTCACTTTACCTTAGGGGAAGCAGGTCTATGGCAAAGAATAACGAGGGACGATCACTTGTATGGTGGTGCCCTCAAGGATGACTGTCTGGAGTCGGAAGCGGGGGGGGGGGGAATGAATGTTCTCTCAGCAACTGAATCACTCACCAGCATGTATGGCTGTCCCCTACGACTGGTGCTGCAAGACTAGCTGCCTCCTGCTTACTGCCCTTTTAAGGCTCCAGCCGTGTCGGTGCTGCGTGCACTTCTCTTTAGCTGAGGCCATGTGCAAATAATGTGTCATTTGCCAGGTGGTTAGCGATCGGTTTCCTCTTCCCAGGTTTCCTGCGGATAAAGACAATTCAGGCAGCTTACTTTGCCTTTAGAAAGGTTGTTTTAAGCAGCTTAGTTGGGTTAAGCTGCTTAGGGAGTGGCATTCTGTCTCCTTTCCTTGCCCCTTTTTATCCGTGCCATCTCAATATCTGTTCCAGGTAAAAAGAAGGACAGATCAAAATGTTGATAACTTTGCTCTGATATTTAGGTCAACTAAAATCGGCCATGTGGCAGTGATGCTATTCTCAATAAACAAAGGGTAAATTAGGTTGGGTGGGGAGGCATGCTGTGCAGCAACTTCTTGTAAATTATAATATATATATATATATATATATATATATATATATATATATATATATATATATATATATATATATATATGCCCGAATCTACAACTTAGAAATTATCTCATAAAACCTAGAGCATGCACAAGTTGTCATCAGATAAAATCATGAACATAAACGTGGTAAATTCTGCATAATTTTTCAACAACCAAATCAGCTGTCGGGTTCTGTAGAGCAGAGATACAGTTCTGCCTCTGACATGTACTCGAGACAATTCCCAATACTCTCTTTCCCCACATAATGTGCTGGCTGGCTGGACGCTCAAGAAAAAAGGATGGCCTATGAAGAATTCCATCAATTCTTAATAATAGAGCTCTGTTTTCTGCTGTTCACCCACACTAGACAGGCCCCTAACCTCTTCAACAAATCACAGGAGAACATGTCAGTGAGGGCATTCTTGGATGAGCTCGAGCCCCTCATGATATCAGAGCTTGACACGGTAAGCCACAGAAGGTCGAACTTGCCAGGGAAATTTGGCTGCAATTTCATCCTACCAATATCAGCTCCTTCTTTCCTGGTATCAAAAGTAGGTTCATGATGAACCTACTGAGAAAGGCAAATAGGGTGCTGCAAGCCTCCAAGGTCTCTCAATATACTGCTGATGCAATATGAGAAGCTAGAGAAGCTAGCACCACACAAAGGCAGCTGCACAAAACCCAACTGAAGGGTGCCCCCAGTTGCCACTACAGTATTTTTACCAGCATTTAGTTTGGGTAGGCAGCCAGGAAGTACTTCCCTAGATGCAATTGAGAAAAGATGAGTAATGCAGTCACCCACAGAAAATAACAGTAGTCACCACTACCCCGACAGACACCCCACCACATACATAACCATTTGCATCTGTGGTAGCAGGTTCTTGGTGAATATAGACATGTTAACATCAAAACTACACAAATCAGTAGACAACTGTAGACACCATGATGTACCTTCCTGCTGACAATGGCTGCTACATATGGCTACCAGAAGCTCACCCTCCACCTAATAGGAAGAAAATACAAGAACATACAAGAGGGGGGTTCATCTTCCTTAACGTCCAGTTGCCCTACTTGGCACCAACTTCCCTGAGTACCACAGGTAGCTCGTCGGAGGTCGTCTATCACCACCTCTTCTTCTCGAAAGGGGCCCTTCTCCATGGGCCACAGACAGCAGCCCATTCGATTGGTAGAGCCCATGCACATACACCTCCTATGGCAGACCCCTGGGACACCTACACACAGCACCCAACTCAACTACCAACTGCATTGCCAAGGTAAAAAAAAACTGTCCCTCAAGATGACAATCATCACCAGGTGCGACAGAATCGATCAGAAGGCACAACTACTCTAAGTCCTCTCAGCCTAGGCACTGTCCCAAGAAAAACAATTATTCTCATCCCACCAAGTTACTGCTCCACAAAATCATCAGAGTATCGAGTGACTCTGTGATACTCTGACAAAGAAAAACAAAGCCCAGACCTGGTGAATGAGGACAATCTTACAACTACTTCCTCCAGGTTTGGGTGGCAGTTCCAACCATACACAGTGATCAGTGCAATATACAACCAAAACATAAAAAAATAAGCTTCTAATTAATTCCTTCAAGAGTAAACAAGCACGCTCAATTAAAACCAGCCAGTGAAAAATTTGTGCATTCATATTTTTTCATTGACATGACAACAAACAAGCAACAAAAAGTGATTAGTGTGCCCAATGAACAACTCATATCTTTCAAATGATGTTACAATAAATATATAACAAAAAATGGTTAGTGAAGCCAGCAACCAGTGTAATTGTATAAAAATCGAACCATGTAATACTTAAATGCAAAAACTTATGATGAGACGTTCAGTGAAAAGTATTTACATTACTATTCCTGAACCATTGGACGCAATTACTCAATTGTCTTTTGCAATTGTACAGGTCAATGTTTATTTGCACATCACTACTTTTTTTTTAAATTAATATGTTTTTATCCGTTGGCCTTTCATCACTTTAAGTAACCAGTGTTAATATGTACATCACATCCTTTGTTTTTGCCGCCGTCTCTCGCAACCTAGTACCATATCAGATTCAGCAAAACAATGTGCCACACCAGATTTAGCCACTAAGGCTGCCAGGGAATCACAAAGCATAGCCAACTGAATCACGTGGTATGAGACACCCACTGTACTCTAGACAACCCATGTATGACTTCCCTTTACAATAGCATATCGGCACCTATCCATCCCACAATGAATAAACTGCATGATGCTGCCAGCCTCATCTCGGAAGTCTTACTGAGAAGTGAAAGATGCTATCCTTCTAGTATCGCCGCCTTAAAGAGGTAAAGTTTTACAGTAAAATAAAAAAAAAATAATCTAAAAATATTTAAAACGGTAAAATTTGTAATGTTATGTAAATCTCTATAAAAGACATAATGATCAACCTACCTAAAAATTCTTACCTTCTTCGTTCATAGACTCATATGATATTCGATTATCTAGTTTACCTTTTTATCTTGTCAGTAGAAGCTGCTAAAATGTTCATTTATTTAGAATGGCAATATCCCACACCGTCTCAAAAACAAGGCATAGGAAACCATTCTATCTTTAGTCAACTTGGCATTTTTGAAATATCCACAGGTTAAAATGCAGAAACATCATATAAAAAAATAATGAGCTTTACTCGTTACGTAAAATGCTTAAAATTAAATTGTGATGCATAAGCGTTCATTGCAATAGACCTGCCTCACTGAGAGAAAGTTAAAAACATTTTTCATTCTTTGTGGATTTACATCTTATAATGTAGATTGGCCTCCTCCTAGCCCGTGATATAGCGGACTCGATACAAATATGGAAAGCTTGGCAACTGTAAGAGAAGTTCTTATATCTAGCTGACTGCCTCCCATAGAAAGTTCCAAGCATTTGTATTGTCTAAACGAAAAGAATTTCTTTAGGCCCTTGTTAACCTGGTGTAATCAGTATCGACAGGTCAAAACCATTAATGTGCTTCCTTTGTAAAGATGTATACATTATCATATAGACATCACTTTTTTAAATTACAGTAAGTACAAAATATTATTGAGAGTAAACGAGTATCATTATATAAAGAATAAAGGTTGTGTGTCCAAAATGTACGGTCTTACAATAAAGTGAGTCCACTTTGACAATTTGTTCCTGACAAAATCTTTGTCGGTGTTTGTACCTTGCACTTAAGAGCCACTTTCCTACTTCGAAAGTTTTACGTTGTTCTCTTCACTATACGAATTACCTGATCGCACAAGGGGAACCATTCTCATTAGTAAAACAACGGACAAGGGATGTGTACAGATTTTTCATAACTTAGTAAGTAACCAAGTGGAAAAGTAAGCTCTCCGGAGCACGCTACAAAGTCTTCCTAACAATAACCTTAAATACTGCTGAACGACTGGAACTTTAGAACAAATAAAGATGTTTCTCATAATAAATCTTCAAAAAATGGATATAAAGACCACTGCCAACAGCACACCAAGAGCTCTGCTGTTGTCGATGTCAAATATTATTAATTGTCTAAAAGTAATTTACAGAAATTTTCTTTATATACCACAGGAACCTCTACCAACAAAAAGGTTATCAAGATGAAGACTTATCTTTTCCAGCCATGTAAACCTATTCTTCTGCATATTTAACTCCATTTACATTTTAAACATCTAAGCATAAGTTTTCCGTAAGACTGCGTAAACAAGGGCTTATGTAACGCTTGCGAAATCTTGAAAGGGTCAGATTAGAAAAAGAGTGAAGGTGTTATTTGTGTCTTGAACTAGTTACTTCAAAGTAGAATAAAGTTAATAAATATAGTTTTCCTAATTTACTCTTCTTGGAAATTTCAAAGTAAAATCCAAACATAAAGTTGGACTCTACATTAAATTAGGATAACAGAAAACTTTCGCATATGGCTGTTTAAATCTCCAAATGCCAACGTGAATCCATAATCCCTCTGATCCATCGAGTCCCCTTTTCCGCAGCGTTTGTATATATATCATCTCCCTTGCTAGCAAACTATTTCCCTTTCCCTTTATCTGTTGCCCGGAAGATCTTTTCCGATTAATGGCCTTTTGTTTTTGGTTTAGATAAGCGTTTTAGAGAAAGGAAATCGTAAAGAGGATACACAGGGGATGAGTGATGAGAGAAAAGAGAATATAAGCGAAAAGGGTGACTCTTGAACCTTGGTCATCAATTATCCTGGAGTTATTCAAGCAGTGACGGTGTTTGATTTATTGCATGGTGGAACCATGAATGTCATGTCAAGCAGACTTTTATGGCTAATGCAACTGTTATTTGCTAATATACGATTGATATTTGTTGGAAAGAATGGCCCATGGCAGATCTAATAGCGAATATTAAGAAATGTAAAATGGGGTAACAGGATTTCGATCTCCATCAAAGTCAAATAATAAATAAACCCGAAAAAAACAGGTGTGAAATTTGATTCTTTGAGCTCATAAACAAAAAAAACTTCAACGTAATACATTATACAAGGAATGTAGTAAAATAACCCTAAGTCCTGACGCAGAAACCCCATTTCTTTTGAATTTATAATTTTCGTGGTTTGTATGACACTAACAAACATAAAAATATAAGGAAAGTGCTACTATGAGCAACTGTCCCCCAACCCATTTTCTAAAGAAAAATATCTATGGCAGTCAGCCAACAGTCGCAGAAATAAGGCCATACGAAATATTGCTGAAAAACTTTGACTTTATTTTATGTGAAGTTATCTCTCGTGAGGGATTGAGGGGTTCTGATCCTCTTCTGAAAGATCAAGGAGTTCCAAAGAATATTTGTTGGTATATATATATTATGTAAAAACAAATACGTTCATATATATATGTATATATATATATATATATATATATATATATATATATATTATATATATATATATATATATATATATATATATAATATTATATATATATATATATATATATATATATATATATAATATTATATATATATATATATATATATATATATATATATATATATATATATATATATATATATATATATATATATATATATATATATACATACATATACATATATCTGTTTATCTATCTATCTATCTATCTATATATATATATATATATATATATATATATATATATATATATATCTATCTATATATATATCTATCTATATATATATATATATATATATATATATATATATATATATATATATATATATATATATATATATATATATATATATATATATATATATATATATATTGGAACGATTGGGGCCATTATCTCACAACCTCACCTGTTTTTACATTTGTAAACTAATTAAGAAAGAAATAAAAATTAATGTCCCTCATTAATCACTAGAACTGAGGTTTCAACTCACCCCTTCATAAACTCTCTCTTCCATTCCTCAAAATGGTAAGCCTAACCCCTCTCTCTCTTTTTAAAGTGACTGCTTTTTAGTCCTAATTCCCGTACCCCTGCATCCATTACCGCAAGGGAGGAGCCAAAAGAGAAAGCTGCCCCCCCCCCAACTCTGAACCTTCTGCGTGGGATTTCTGCTGCCATGTCAACATTAAAGAAAACATGACAAAAGATTGACCTTTGCACTGTCTATGCGGGACACCACGGGGTAATCCCCGAAGTTTATAAATAGATACTGCAAGGGAAATCACGAGAGAGACCCCTCAGGGCACGACCCAAGGACAGACGTCCTTGCCTTGCCTGTCCTTTTGAATGAACCACGTGTTTTGACCACGGGGCTCAAATCAACCTCCATCACCAGCACCGTATTGAACAAGGACATTGTGCGATCACCTTCAGTAATTTCTGTTGGGGAATTCAGTGTTAACATAATTATGCATTAATGCTGAACTGAGTTATTTGGCACCATCTGTGCATTCCTCAGTTTCCTTTTGAGAGTCTTACTATTATTGCAAGTAACTATCTTGTATATATTTGCAGATAGGCCTTGAATGTGGAATCCCTCGGCCAATCCATGTACAGTTCCCCTTTCCACTGCAATGTTCCCTCTTATGAAGCCATCGTCCGTGTAGAACATTTATTTGGTGTAGGATTCATTATTTTAGCAGGCCCTTGTTATTACCTGCCCAGTAATTCGTCATTCTTCTGATCTGTGTTGTTATGTAAATATAATTAGTTAAGAGAACCCTTTGTTTTGTCTACGAATATTCCTAATATTGAGTCAGATGTGTAATAAATAAAAGGAACTCCCCTGCATTATCCATTGCTGCCAAGAGTCAAGTAAGTATCACCTGGATATTCATAGCAACTGCCATACCTCGCCAGGATTCGATTGCCTTGCAGTTATCAGCAGAATAGCAACTGCTAGCTGGTCTGCATAATTTTAGAGGTGATCTTGATATCATACCCCCCTTCATTTTTAAGCACATGGGAAGAGCCAGTTCCACAGCGTAAGTAAATGCCGAAATATTTTGTTTAGGTTTATTCTAGGTGTGAAAAGTTATTGAAATCAGAGTTAGGAATTGTTAGAACATGTGCATGCATCCCACTTATGAAGAAGAGAGAGTTATTAACCTTTACACAAGATTTTGTGCTATCGCATGTTGGCTTAATGTTCTAAAACTAGGAAGGTAGGGAGTGATACTCAGTGAAGAGTTAATAAAAGGAATAGTGTCCTTATTGCCTCGTCCATTTGATAAGGACAGTTTGAAAGTTCCGAAATACTAGCTAGGCACACGTTACAGCCAGGTGGGCTAACCCAGTCGAGCCATTTTTGCATCGCTGGATTTGTCCTCTCTCTCTCTCTCTCTCTCTCTCTCTCTCTCTCTCTCTCTCTCTCTCTCTCTCTCTCTCTCTCTCTCTCTCTCTCTCTCACCCCATTGTTTGATAGATAGGAAAGCTAGGAAGTATTTAGGAACCTAAATTTCCACTCTCAAGACGAGAGAATAGTAAATACCAACTTGGAATTGTCAATTCCAGGCCATGTGGGTCCATCCCTAACCGTCTGCCGTCTTTGATCTGTGAGTTCCATTAGAAATTCCATTGTCATAAAACCACACGTACTGCGGGCATATATAAATCCCTTTCTTTCGCTTACTAATTCTTTCCCATACGTCCGTACACCTTGTCGCATTTTTGAAAGCAATAAACTTTAGCGAGATTTCCCTCGTTCGTTCATTACTGCTGGTAGACCCAGGTAACGAAAACAGAAGGCCAGACATGCGGTCAAGAAGACAACCCCTCCGCCCCCAATGGCTGACTCATTCATTGAAGGTTGTTTGATAATGGAGACTAACCATTTCTTTCCTCCCCCACGGCAGCCCGTACTGCCTCCATGCATGTTATAAGATTAAGCAATTTTTTATTCCTTACCTCATGCGCTGGAGATTTTAGCATTCAATAGGATCGATGTACTGTTTTCATTATGCCGCATTTAAAATTATTTAAAAGAGCACGGAAAATTTCCTTTGCACACCATAAGTGTATAACACCATAAGCCTTTTCTTTTTATTAGTTCTGCAGCGTCTCTCCACAAAATAAAATGTACATAAAGGCTTACGTTAGCTTGGGCAAATTTTTCACTCATTAAGAACCACTAAGTCTATTCAGACACATTTACAACCACCCTGAAGTTTGTCTTACTCAGGCATATTAAATTTTTAACTGAAATTTGTCTTATTCAGACATTAATTTTTAACGGTCTTTCAGACACCCTAAGGTTGTCTTATTCAGACATTAATTTTTAACAGTCTTTCAGACACCCTGAGGTTGTCTTATTCAGACATATTTGTCTTATATATTCATCTTATTCAGACACACTAATCTTCATTCATTCTGAACAATTGAGTGTTTCAGATTTGTCTTATTCAGGCATATTCAATTTTAACTAAGCCTTTGTCTTATTCAGACATGAATTAACAGTCTTCAGACATCCTGAAATTTGTCTTATACAGACATATTAATTTTCGTTCATCCTGAACATTGACCTTTCAGAAATCCTGCAATTTGTCTTATTCAGACATATTAATTTTAACAGTCTTATTCACACACCTTTGTCTTACTCAGACATATTTGTCTTATTCAGATACAGTAATCTTCATTCATTCTGAACAATTGAATGTTTCAGATTTGTCTTACCCAGACATTAATTTTTAATAGTCTCTTCAGACACCCCAAGATTTTTCCTATTGAGACATATCCATTTATGTTCATTTTGAACAACTGCCTCTTTTCAGACACCTGAAATTTAAGTCTTTTC
This sequence comes from Macrobrachium rosenbergii, assembly GCA_039081455.1. Classification (NCBI taxonomy): domain Eukaryota; kingdom Metazoa; phylum Arthropoda; class Malacostraca; order Decapoda; family Palaemonidae; genus Macrobrachium; species Macrobrachium rosenbergii. The sequence continues at coordinate 67,154,775 of JANJGK010000008.1, forward strand.
AGACAATTGAGTCTATTCAGACACCTGAGTCCTTTGGGACACCCTGAGTCCTTTGGGACACCTGAATCCTTCGGGACACCCTAAGTCCTTTGGGACACGCTGAGTCTTTCGAGACACCCTGAGTCCTTTGGGACACCCTGAGTCCTTCGGGACACCTTGAGTCTTTAGAGACACCCTGAGCCCTTTGGGACACCCTGAGTCTTCTGAGACACCCTGAGTCTTTCAGACATATTAATTTTCAATGAGTCCAGCCATTATAACCACTATTCAAGATGTCTACGACATCCAGAGCCAAGCAGAATGAGGACTTCAAATTCTACATGTCTGCTGGAAAGGACATGGGACTATCTGGACAAGCCCTGAGGGAATGGGTCCAAGGGTAGATGGTACCAAGGCGGAAAGGGAGGCAGAAAGAAGGGCCCAGGAGAAACAAGAAGAGGGAGAAAGACAGGAGCAGGAGATAGAAAGACAGTAGAAGGAGAAAGAAAGAATAGCCCAGGAGAAATGAGAAGAGGCAGAAAGGCAGGAGAGGGAGAAAGAAAGAATAGCCCAGGAGAAATGAGAAGAGGCAGAAAGGCAGGAAATGGAGAAAGAAAGAATAGCCCAGGAGAAACAAGAAGAAGCAGAAAGAAGGGCCCAGGAGGAACGAAAAGAGGCAGAAAGACAGGAGAAGGAGAACGAAAGACAGGAGAGGGTGAAGGAAAGAGCTCATCAGCTTGCAATGGCAGCTCACAACATTCGCAACACATCAACACCCTCTCCTCACTCAACCCTCAGCAGTGTAGGCACCCTCATAAGAAAATGGGACGAAGCTGAGCCTGAAGTCTGGCTTGACCATATTGAAAAGTTTCCTGACGATCTGTCAGCCCTCTACTGAAGAAATTTCTCTGATCCTGGGATGGCACCTTGAAGGAAAGGGTGCCATTGCATTCAATGCTCTCCCCCCTGAGGATCAAGAAATCTTGACCTTGTCTGCCAAGCCATTTTAAAGGCTTTTGAAATAACTCCCGACCATTGGAGGAAAAGGTGGCTAGAATCTCTGAAGGCCACTAGTGTGGAGGAAGTCCTCAAACTCTTCCAGGTTGAGGATTTCTTATTTTATGCCCAGCCAGCTCTCACCACTCATTTTTGTGATAAGGCTCCTAAGACAGTGGTCGAATGCTGCCGTTGGGATGACATGTGGGACACACATCACCCCCATCTCAGTTTCCATGGCCGAAAATTATATCCCTCCTCGCCTGCCTCGACCAACTCCCAGCAACCTCACAAGAACGGGCACCCCCCCTAAGAAACCCATGTGTGGGTACTGTAAAAGAACAAGGCACTCCACTGAACAGTGCCACTTGAAGGCTGATAATCAGCCAGAAAACCACTCTACGTCCTCAAACAGGACAACACCCGGAGCCACACCTGGGTCGTGGACAAAGGGTAAAGGGCCTGCTCCTGCCTATGGGACAGGTCCAGGTAAGGATTATAGCCGAACTTATTGCCCGGCTTGCAAAGTCTATGGGCACTCTGCCCAATGGACAAATTGTCCTAATTATAATAAATCAAGCATGCCTGCCCTTGCCTTGGCAGTCACTGATCCCACAACTTTAGGTCCTCCATCCAGCCCAGGGTCCCATTTATGTGGCACTTCCCCAAGGTAGGTACCTCGCCAGCCAGGTCAAAGCATCTGATGATTCTTGTGCACAAATGTCCCTCATAAGGGAAGACAAAGTTTCACGAGGAGCTACCATTAACAGACGGAAATTCGTCACGATTGAGGGTATCAATCACTTTAAAATGATTCCTCCTACCATCAAGTTAAGGATCACGAGACCTCATAGATCTGAAATTTGCGACCTTGCAGTCGCCAGATACGTTCCTGGAGGTTATGACCTCCTACTGGGACACGTGCTCCAGTCCCCATCTAAGTTAGAGCAATCCAGGGGTCCAAATTCCCCAAATCATTTATTAGGCATGAGTAAGATTCAGACGCCTAATTCTGTTCCACTGCCCATGCCATCTGAGTGTAATGTGCAGTGGCCCCCTTCACCAAGATTAATGCCTGATCCTATCCCAGTGCCTGGCCCTGCCCCAGTGCCAGCACCAGGGCCCCAAGTAGCTTCCCCTCCAGGAGATCCTACTCTTGACTCACAATCTCTGCCAGTGTCACTTAACTTTACTCAGCAGTGCGAAGCTACGTCCGTCCAAACCAACGAGCAAATTCCAAATCAATTATTAGTGCCTGACCCAGCATTAGTGCCGGTGCCAGAATGCGGCCCTAATCTCCATTCCAGAGATCCCAGTCAGGG
>JANJGK010000008.1:67169571-67199571 GCA_039081455.1 Macrobrachium rosenbergii
TTAACATTAAATAAAATAAAAGCTACTGAGGCTAGAGGGCTGCAATTTTGTATGTTTCATGATTGGAAGGTGGATGATCAACATACCAATTTGCAGTCCTCTAGCCTCTGCAGTTTTCAAGATGTGGGGGCGGACAGAAATAGTGCGGACGGGCAGACAAAGCCGTCACAATAGTTTTCTTATACAGAAAACTAACAGGTAAAAATTGCCACTTCGGCGCAATCGAGTTTTCCGTACAGCCGCTACAGCGTATAATCGAGGCCACCGAAAATAGATCTATCTTTCGGCCCATTAAACTTTAACCACGGCCCGGTGGTGGCCTACCCTATATCGTTGCCAAAAGCACGATTATGGCTAACTTTAACCATAAATGAAATCAAAACTACTGAGGATACAGGGCTGCAATTGTATATGTTTGCAGCCCTCTAGCCTCAGTAGCTTTGAAGATCTGAGAGCGAATAGAAAAAATTGCGGACAGGAAAAAGTACGGACGTACAAACAAAGTCGGCACAATAGTTTTCTTTTACAGAAAACTAAAATGCAGGTTTTCTGTAGAATGGGATGATAAATGGATTTTGATATTCTCGTTCAACTAACAGATGTAAAAATGCAATTTCACCATGTGAATCCTTCTCCACAGCAAATCTGATGAAGATATGCTGGAAGGTTAAGTATTCTTAAATGAGTATAATGCGATGACCTTTTTTAAAGACTACAAAGGTATCCTATACGCATCTCCTGAAAGGTGATCACAACGTTTTAATGTATATATATGTTTGTGCTCGCCGTTTTCCCTATATGACTGGATAATTTATGCAATGCTTGTAATGAATGATCCTTTATAATCACCCCCCCAGCCTTTATTTTAACTTCACAGAGGCTCCACTGCCTTGTTTCTTTTGGTGGAGGCTTGACAGCTGATGTCAGAAATACTAAAGAAGAATCTCCTTTCGGGTTCAGTCTTGCCCATTCTGTCTTACAGTAAATAATCTGTAATTGAAAAATTGGATATATTAATCAATAACGTGACGAATAATTAAAGAAATAAATAAACAGATAAAGGAAAGAAAAAGGAGAAATGTGAAATTCTTGGAATATGACTACTCGTTGGGCAGACATTCAGTTCGACTTAACCTAAGGGAATATTATTTTTAAGGATCAGGAAATTAAATATTCTCTATCATGGATTAGTGACTGTTAATCACGAGATTAGACGAGACGTGGCTCTACATGAAGAAAGAAAAAAGAAAGACGGTATATATGTATATATATATATATATATATATATATATATATATATATATATATATATATATTGTCACGTTAAGTGATGGTTTTGCGGGAACTGCTGGTTCCCCGCTCGTTCCCTTTTGTGGATTGCTGCCTCCTTACCTTCAAGTTTTTTTTGTTTTGATGTTCTCGTCGGTGAGCTGCCGTTTTTCTTTCGTCAGTCGGGTCTGGTAGGGCAGCGAAAGTAGTGGCAGTGGCAGCAGCAGCAGGCAGTTTTTTGGAGTCGACGTTGGTCGAGTTTTTGAGCAGCAAATTGGAGCACGCCTACGAAGTGGAGCACGACGTAGAGGTGGAGTGTGACCATGAGTCGTCGTGTGACCACGAGCTGCTCATCTTTGATGACAGCGTGAGGCTGTCCTGACGTCTCCATCGGGGTATTCTGGTTGGTGGGTTCTTGTCCCTGTTGTGCAGCTGAGGGCTGTCTTGGTGCCCCGATGGAGGACGTATGTTTGGTATTTTTTTTTTCTGCCTGCTGTTGTTTATTTTTGCCTTTTTTTTTTTTAAGCTACTTTTTGTTTATGAAGTTAATTGTTTGTTTAACTTGATTTTGTTTAGCGCTGCCTTTTGGCCTTTTTTGTACATATGGTTTTTATCTTTTTACCAGACCTGACTCACTTGTAAATACTTGCCTTAATAAATTAATATTAAGCTTTCTTTATTGTTTTTGTTGTTTTCTCCTCCTCTGTTTGTTGTATCTGCCGTCAGTCATGACAGCCCCGTCCTGAGTATGTTAAAGAACCTGCATAACGGCCCACTCGGGTCGTTACATATATATATATATATATATATATATATATATATATATATATATATATATATATATATATATATATATATATATATATATATATTTATATATATATATATATATATATATATATATATATATATGACTGGGAAATATTTTCTGTTAAAACAGAATTCCATCAAGCATAAGGGAGCCCATAGAAACGTCATAATGTGGAAAATAAAGTCTATATTTTGGAGACCGAACTGTCTGTCTCCTCAGGCAAATAGTGAATAGGTCCGCCGTTAAGTCACTCCAGTTAACAATTTCTCTTTAATCTTCTTGATCGCTGGTTGGAGGAAGATTTTATCTATAATATCTGAATCCCAGGGGCCTCTTGAGAGATTCACTGCATCGCTTAGTTTAACCAAAGCTGATTCCACCATCTGGCTTCCGAACCGATAGCTGCTGCTATAAACTATACGAGACATATTCCAGTTTATTCTGAGGTTATGGTTAGCCTTTATATATATATATATATATATATATATATATATATATATATATATATATATATATATATATATATATATATATATATATATATATATGCTTAAAAAATCACAGTAGATGCACATGACTTCAGTGTACAGTATATGCAAATCCCACAGGGAAATGACAGACAGAAGTTCAGTACCAAGCGCTTTCACGTTTATTAACGCATCGTCAGGGCACAAATAAGACACAGATATAAAGAGGGTTACAAAGTAAACAAAAAGAACAAGAATACCAGATGGTCAGTTGTCAAAGGGTAATGAACAGAAAGATAGTCCAGGATAATCCGGGATCGAGCTGTCACAAACTGAACCTAAGACCAAACAAAAAGAAATACTAAAGTTTAGGCTTACAAAATCCAAAAACATGTATAACCTTGACAACCAGAAGGTTAATTGCCAGGGGGTAAAAAACAAAAGGTTAATCCACTGCAAATCCGGGATCACGCGGTCACAAACTAATCCAAATATAATACTTAACCATAAGGTAAACGGAATCTTACCCATTCACATTGCAGAAGCATGTATAAAAATGAATATTAATTTTGCATATATTTATAAACAACTTTTTTTAATTATGAAGGCATCAAGTTTAAACAAACCAAGACTTAAATTTAGAATACTTTCATTATTTGACTTAATAAAACAAGACTCGATGATATTCCTTTTAACTGTGTCATTGCACGGGACTAAAGGTCTTCCTTTACTCCAGTTAATAGGATTTTTATACATGTTTCTGCAATGTGAATGGGTAAGATTCCGTTTGGCTTATGGTTAAGTATATATTTGGATTAGTTTGTGACCTCGTGACCCCAGATTTGCCGTGGAGTAACCTTTTGTTTTGTACCCTCTGGCAATTAACTATCTGGTATTCAAGGTTATACATGTTTTTGGATTTTTTAAGCCTAAATTTTAGTATTTCTTGTTGTTTGGTCTAGGGTTCAGTTTGTGACAGCTCGATCCCAGATTATCCTGTATTATCTTTCTGTTTATTACCCTTTGACAACTGACCATCTGGTATTCTTGTTCTTTTTGTTTACTTTGTAACCTTCTTTATATCTGTCTCATTTGTGCCCCGATGATGCGTTGATAAACGTGAAAGCGCTTGGTACTGAACTTCTGCCTGTCATTTTCCTGTGGGATTCGCTTATATATGTATATATGTATATATATATATATATATATATATATATATATATATATACATATGTGTGTGTGTATACTTACATACATATATATATATATATATATATATATATATATATATATATATATATATATATATATATATATATATATATATATATATATGAATGGAGGGCTAAATCAGAGGTCTACACCAGGCCTCTTAAATATGTCCATCTTCATCTTCACTTATGGACTGTTCCAGCAGTAAAAGCCTTCATAATCTACAACAAAAAAAACATCAGCAGCAGTAGCCTTTAGAAAGAAAGCACACGCATGCGCACGCATGTGTGAGGTGCTGTTTATTACCTTGTTGATATTAACAACTTACTTTGATGTACGAATAAACTCAAAGACAGGAAGTCAAACAGGAAATTCTCCGATTCGTGAAATCCTTACATAATTCTAGGAAACCTTTTTAAGTATTGCAACGTTATCAATAAATATGTAATTAATATCATGCTATGTTAACTATAGGCTTTCACTCAAAGAAAGAGCCTTGCTCCTACTCCAGTATAATCTTTGTAAATTAATATTAAATTTTATTTGTGAATATCAAGATTTTAAGAGATAGTCAACAGATCAACGCATCTAAATTCAGAGGTATTCCGATACAAAGGTTTAAACTTGGGGACAATCAAGCTTTACGAATGCACCAATTACAGCCTGAAGCTTTTCAGAATTTTTTCACTAAACTCCCTTGTGGGCAAAAAGTGGAAATCGGAACGTTCCTGACTACAAAATTTACAAATCCTATTCATTTATTTTTGCTGTCCTTATTTCATTCTTGAAATTGGGAGTATCTTTAGAAATTTAATTATTGCTCAAAGCTCTTCGGAATTAATCTGTATTTTTCATTAATTTACTTGGAGATAAGAATATTCTGTAGTCATTGTTTCTATTATATGGCTATATGGCTGAATTATTTCTGGTTTTGTTTACTTCTTTTTTTCATTCATAAAATAGGACGATACTTTATCGAAAGGTTACTTGAAATGCTTAACCAGTCGGAAGACACAAATTCAGGCGTTTAGTGCTAATTTCATACTAACTCTAATAGCAATATCATAATATGAAAGGTTGAAGAATATTTAATTAAAATGAAATATTCGAAAGATGTATTTGAAATACACAGAAAAACAAAGACATCTACATGAATGTGTCCGACGCTTTTCTGCGTATGTTAATTTTTCTTGAAATCTTATTTCACCCTGTAAATATAAAAAGAACGGGGTTTTATTTATCGGTTTTACGATATATCCACGTGCATAAAAATTGAAGAAAACAAAAAATTAGGATACTTCATACTACAAAGTTTCAATTTGCTTCTTTCTTTGGGAGCAATTTTATTCCTTACTTTTTCTGTATCATGAGAAGCGAATAGTAAAATTAACATAATAAGTTTTCTTTCTTATATCCAAGTGTCACTGACCCTTAGGAATCCTTTCACAAAATGGAAAAAAAAATAATATAATGGATTCGTATTTTTAATCTGTAAAAGCCCAAATAAACGTTTTCTCTTCAAAAGTTAATTTTCATATTAGTTCAAACAGTTACGGATGAAATCCTTTGTAAGCCATATCACAATTCACCCTTATACTGAATTTCAGTAAAGTGTATTACTAATTATTTGTATCTTCAAGTGAAAGAAAAATCTAGGAACAGTCAAGGATTACAGCCATCTCAAAAATCTAATAATACTAACTCCTCCTTCAGCCATACATCACGTGTCCAAAATTGCCATTGAAATTCAGCTCTCTAAAATCTTAGATGTAAACCTCGATCTGCGACTTGGGTCCTACTCCGGTCCTCCACAAAATTTGATTCAAATCTATCTATAATTTCTGAGATATTTTCCAGAAGTGAAATTCCATTATGTATCAGAACTTAACCCACAGCAAAGTCCAGCCAGTTCTTCAACAGCCCCTTAAAACCTTAAATAGGATGCATGTACAAAAGTTCTTGGATCCGAAACCATTTTGAAGCCTAACTTATCATTAGCCCATAACCCACCCTTCCCAAAACTTTTAATAATATTCTGTAGTCAAAGTTTGAACAAAATCCTGAATTTGCATCCGGATCCAAGTTTTGGTCCGGACCCATTTAAAAACATTGCATGCCCTTCCCTCCTAATTCACTGGAAATCACAAGAAAGGAAATTGAACCAGACAAGAGTTAACATATGGAATCTCTCGACATTTAATAATTTCTTTATGGGTTTTCATTTTCATTTCCCCAAATTAATATTTCTTATAATCAACGCAAAATTTTTAAATTATGTCCAGTTAAGAAAGCCTTGCTCAGCATGTTAATCTGTTCTTATCCTGAAAATCTAATAAACTTTTTATTATTCCACGGCCGTTCGGCAATGAAATTACACTTAGAAATCGTTATGAGATATCTAGAAGTCAGACAAAACACCCAGACAGACAAATAAGGAAATATTCCATTTTTTACTTGATTTTTTCGAGATTAATATTTTCATTTGCTTAATAATTGAAAATAAGCATTGAATTATATAAAAAAAGAATAATTTTTTTTTTTCGATTTTATTTACTATGCGTCTTCCGTATATAGGCCAAGAAAACTTTTGCAGAGCTGTTTATGTGCCCTATGTCCATTTTCGGTTGTGTCAAGCAAATTTATGCAATTAATATCAAACGATGAAAACGGTGATTTGACTGCTCTGTTCTGGACAAGCAAAATGGAACACTCAGTATACATACATACATACATAAATGTACATGTATATAAATATGTGCGTGCGTGTCTGTGACTAATGACATGAAATACAATTTCTGGAGCAGTTGTTTAGAACTGCTGGTTAAGGAACGCCAAATCATACGGAAAGAACGAGAATAATAATTATGTATGCTTACTGAAAAAACTGTACAAATCTAAAATTTGTACAATTTTAGATTTACCATTCTTGAGAGTTATTAATGGTAAATAAATATACTTCGCCAAAGTCACGGAACGGCTTTTTGGTGACACAGACAGTCTTTGTCATTTGCTGAATTACCCCAGAGTGTTCTAGCAAAGAATTTTGAAAAAAGTAAGGAAACCAAAAATGCGGATTCTAAAGCAATGACCAATGAAAACGTTGCACTACTAATAGCTTATCAAACTTTAGATTCTCAGTGAACTGCAAATAATTCTTTTCTGTAATTAATCTTAGAGTTTATTAGCTCTCATTCAACCAACTCGTTACTTTCAACGATATCTAAAAATAGTATAGCAATATCCTGTTATGCACTCATGTCAATTATTTATGTATGCAAAAGAGAGCTTCCTCACACTTGTCACACTCTGAATTCCATAAATCATTTGCATCGACCTCCGCTGTTCTACGTATTGGAGAGAATGAAGACAATACAGTCATCTTCTATGACATTATCATAATGATAAATATCATCACCGTCAGAGCCCTTGGAGTTTAGTAAACATTCTCCTAGGAAAAAAAATCGTTTATTTCATTTTATAACTGAAGCAACCAGAGTGAAAATACTGTAAAACAAAATATTGTCATAAACTGGGTCCTTGGTTGAGAAGACAATTGGAACAGTTTATCTTTTAGTGCCTTCCTACGTACCAAGGGTGTCCCAAGTTTATGAACAAAAGGGAAACTACTGGAAACTCACCTTAGAATCTTCCTGGACTTACGTAAATAATTAAGGTCGCCATTTGGAATTAGAATCCTTTTACAATTAAAAGGGGTTTATTTACAGAGACTGGGGCAGAGCCTCGATGGCTCAGTCGGTTACAGCAGCAGCTTCGGACTTCGTAGAGGTCTGTGGCGCGGGTTCAATCCCGCAAGCCGGCTGATCAGAGAGGCAGACACTTTGCTATCCGTGTAGACATCCCGGGATTATATATGTAATCAACGGATAGGTTTGCTTAAAAAGCAAATGGATGTTACAGACTAAATACACACACAAAACAAAGCCACTACAACACCTTCTAAAAACATAACAAACATCTCACACATCTCGAACGCTCGCCATACCCGCGCAATAACTTCTCGCTGCTGGGAAGAAAGGGCGTTGGGTCTGGTATGATACATGAAACATACGTACCGGGGTCTAAGCGATGTCAGGCAGGGCAGCCGATCGAGACCACAGGTCTACCCCAAAGCCAAATCAAAAAGTCCTTCAAAAGAAGGCATCGTGCTTACCCCATACAAAAATGGAAATAAAAGCATGTTAAAAGAAAAAGAAGATTTACAGAGACTGGGGCAAATATGCAAGAGAAAGAAAAGAATGTTAAATGTAAACAATTACAACCACTTAAATTACATACATTAGATCAATAATGCAGTGATTTGCAAATAGGCAATGTAAATATGAATGACCTCAGATACAACAACCCCGTGATAACAACTGATGCTGTTATGGTAAAATTACATCAGATCACAGACAATAGTACGTTGGAAGGGGTGAATTCCAGGGTAATGGCAATCAGTTAATTAAGACGATTTCTGCGGGGGCGACAGAGTCTTGCAATCAGGCTGCGACCAGGAATGGTTGCGAAATTTGGATGGCAGTCAGAACTAGTGGGGCATAGATTTTCGGACTGGGCAAGGAATTGATGGCACCTGGAATAGAGCAAGGAAGTTTCCCCTGCTATCCATTAAACCATAACTCTCTGCATGGGGAGGAAACAAACACTTATATCACTTAGACTAATTCGCCATTAATTTGCACTGGGGAGGGGATATTGGACTACTTATCACTGAATCATATTAAGTTGATTTCAAAGCAAGTCATGGGGCAATTTATGGGCTGCTCGAAGTAGGGTGACTTAACAAAGGGGATGAGTTTGTGGAGGAAGAAATTGAAGTTTGAAGGAATGAAAAAATCAAGGAATTTCAGGGGGAAGGGAAAGGGCTGGCTTACTGATTACTTGCGATCAACGTACCTGGCCTGCAAATGTGTGCGCTAAACATGGGAGACTTGGCTGATTACCAAAGTAGCGTTCACCTGCACAGAAGGGAGGAAACGCTGGACATGCGTCCGAGTCTGGAGTCTGGAGGCCTCTGCTTGCTTCTCGGGGAACAGTGCACATTCCATGGCTGTTTGTTCGAATTGTAGGCCTGTCGTCGATCTGCAAAAGTCATACAGCCAGCAAAGGAGTGGAGGAGAAGTGGCCTTAAGATGAAGTACTTAGAGATTAAGGTCCTATCTATCTCACAGCCCGGCTGTCCCCAATGCCCGCAATGCCTAGATACTCCCACATCATGTGATGGGGGTGAAAAGAGGGGTGGGGGTGGGGGTTTCCCCATTGTCTATCCCAGGTCAGCTGAGGTGGGGAGCTAGCCCTATATGAATGGAAAAAACATGCCCTAACTGCTTTTCTCTGTTTCAAAATATGCTAGATCCATTGCAACTGCTATGTTTTCTTGACCCAATAGTCAAATGAAAGGAGAAAATGCATCAAAGGATAAATGACGCACTGGCTGCTAAATGAGGGAGGGATCAATTCTTAAGAATATTTATTTTTATATGCTTTCGAACACTCCCATAAAGCAGCACCTCTGCTTCAATTACATTTACAGAGACTTTTCCTTTAATATTGTTTCATATTTGTAACAAAATTTTACTATTACAATTCTGTCATTCCATTAGGGGTCCCCTCGACTTTTCCCGACCTCCTCTTCCTTAAATGCATTAGGTGTTCAGTGTTTAGTCACAATAGCTTGAGCAACATTAAAAATGTTTTATATACATGATTTACTATGGCTGATCATATTCTTTTGGAATAGTTAATATACTTACCTATGAAATAAACCGTGTAAAATACAATGACGCTGATGAACAACACGTTTCATAAATGGATTGGAAAGGATACTTTGATGATACGAAGGTTTTAGGTTATGACATATCATTGAGGAAGTATTCACCAGATTAAAGGGATTCCAGCATAAGCGGAAAGCCTTAACCTTAATTTTTTTCTTGTCATATGCATTAATGGATGCATTTTATAATCTTGGCATTGTAAATGGTCTCTCTCTCTCTCTCTCTCTCTCTCTCTCTCTCTCTCTCTCTCTCTCTCTCTCTCTCTCTCTCTCTCTTATATTCCGTTACCCTTGGGATGCCCTACTTCAAAAACATACTATGCTTGTTATTGATACATGAATACATACTGTACACACATACAATATATATATATATATATATATATATATATATATATATATATATATATATATATATATATATATATATATTACTAAAAGGACCTCATTCAAACTGGATGGTATCTAATGGAGTTTTTATTAAAAAAGTTACAAGCTTTCTTGGACAAACAGTCCACATTATCAAGCATCCGGATACTTGATAATGTGGACGGTTTGTCCAAGAAAGCTTGTAACTTTTTTAATAAAAACTCCATTAAATACCATCCAGTTTGAATGAGGTCCTTTTAGTAATATATATATATATATATATATATATATATATATATATATATATATATATATATATATATATATATATATATATATATTACTAAAAGGACCTCATTCAAACTGGAAGGTATCTAATGGAGATACCATCCAGTTTGAATGAGGTCCTTTTAGCAATTCTACTAATGCACAGAACAATTGTGTATGTGATAAAGTTAATATATATATATATATATATATATATATATATATATATGTATATATATATATATATATATATATATATATATATATATATGTATATATATATATATATATATATATATATATATATATATATATATATATATATATATATATATATATATATATATATGTGTGTGTGTGTGTGTGTGTGTGTGTGTGTGTGTGTGTGTGTGTATATATATATATATATATATATATATATATATATATATATATGAAGATAAGAAGGCCCATAAAACACTATTTGAACATTGCAACCATATATTTTGGGCACTTCCTTCTGTGCTCCTGTTCACTGGAAAAATATGGACAGATGAAATGTTACAAGGGTATATATACAAAGCATATATAGGTGTGGCATTAAGTCTCCGATGGGATGCAGGTGACCTTTTCCTAAGGAGGAGAGTAAACTGTTCCCTAGTGGTTTTCGGCCCATTAACTCCTGTTTGGCATCGGTTCTGGTGGTCCTGTGCCCTGGAACACCTTCTTCAGAAGCGGTCTGAGGATTAAAGTGTCGATGTCGTCCGATTTCCAATGTCCTCCTGACAAGTTCATATCGTTGGTTTGATTGATAATAGCAGATTCCAGCATCTTTCTTTTGTACGGATGGCTACTTTTGAAAACCAGCTCCGCCCCACTCCAGTTTATGATATGTCCTATATTTCTGATATGTAGGAAAATCCCCGAACTCTCCTAAGCGTAGCATACTGATCTTTTGTGCTCTGTTATTCTTTGCGAGAGCGATCTAATTGTCTCTCCCACGTAAATGTCATTACAATTGATACACGGTATCTTGTTGACTCCGGTTTCTTCCCCTTTGTTATTTAAGTATACGTTAATGAGTGAGCTCCTGATGGATTTGGGATAATGGAAAATAAAGGGATTGTTCGACCTGAGTTGTTAAGTGGCTTTTTGGATGTTTTCGTCATATGGAAGCTTTATTTTGTTGTTGAAATCTATTTGTCTGTTGTGAGTGGGACCTCTAGAGTATATTTTATTCACTTTGTTAATAGCCCTCTCAATAATGTGCGGTGGTTAGAGCAGTTGCGTTAGGTGTTGGCGGATCATGTTGAATTCTTTATCTAGGTACCCACTTGAACATATCCTAACTTCTCTGAGGAATAAGTTGCATCCTACCATGATCTTTACGAAGGCTTCGTGGTAGCTTAAGAAATGACTGTAGGAAACAGCGAAGGTGGGTTTTCTGTATACTGTAAATGCATATCTGTTCTGTTCTCTTATGATTAGTACTTCTAGGAACGACAGTTTTCCGTCCTTTACACATTCCGTTTTAAATTTTATGGTCGGAACTAGCGAATTTAGCCTATTAAAAAATTCATTAAAGTCTCCCCAGCTATTGTCCCAGAAAGTAAAGACATCATCTACGTATCTAAGCCAGATCATATTACGGGGTTTGATAGATGACAAAATTTCTGTTTCGAAATATTCCATGTACAAGTTTGCTAAAAGAGGTGATAGGGGACATGCTACAGCCAAATTTTTGTTTGTAAAAATTACCGTTGAAAGAGAACACCTTGTTCGTTACACACAGGTTGATAAGTTTGAGAGTTTTATCTATGCCAAGAGGAAAATGGTCTTCATATGGTTGTAACTTCCTCTTTAAGAAAGACAACACGTCGGTGATCGGGACTTTGGTAAATAATGACTCAACGTCGAGGCTGAGCAATTTGATGTTATTTGAGAGGATGTTTAAACTATTAAATTTTTGTATAAAATCCTCTGCATGTTTGACGTGGGAGGATGAGAAGGTTCCTAGAAAGTGTGATAACAGTTCTGCAAGCCATTTTAATAATTTACACATGAAAGAGCCCCTGCTAGATATTATGGGACGTAAAGGAATTCCATCTCTATGTGTTTTCGGGACGCCGTAAAAATAGTGGAGAGAGGGGTTGATTATCTTGAATGTCTCTTGTAATACTATGTTCTTCTTATTGCCCCCTATGGTTCTGACTGATTTATTAAATTGAGCGGCAATATTTGTTGTGGGATCTTTTGTTAATTTGTCTTAGGTCTCCACATCGTTTAAAAGTTCTTGAACTTTATTGATGTATGTCTCCTTATCTAAAAGAACTATTCGCTCTAAAACCAGGTCCCGAGAGTAATCTCAATTTCTTAATTGCTTTTGATAAACATTTTGCAAACAACAATTATGACAAAAAAGATGCTTGCCTCAAAGGCATCTTGCTGAATGCCTTGGAACAAAATAACAACAAAAACTCACTCCCGAAAAGATTCCAAAATGTGTTAGTTAGTTTAAGAAGAAGGGGGGATATTATAATCACAAAATCTGACAAAGGTGGGAAAATAGTTCTTTTAGATAAGGAGACATACATCAGTAAAGTTCAAGAACTTCTAAACGATGTGGAGTCCTATGATAAATTAACAAAAGATGTGGGAAGTGTCATGCCTGTGCGCCCATACTTTGGCACAGGGCATGCATGTCAGCTCTTCCTGAAGGAGTTACACCCTTTGAGTTCCCTTCTCCAGCTTATTGGGCTGAGAGATAGTCCGGGCCGTAATATATATGTGACGGACGATAAATTCTTGCAAAAACACTAAATACAGCACTCTATTTTCATTGGCTCTTCTGCGCATATCATTTACTCTCATTCATTTATTTATTTTTTGTTTTTCTACATTTAACGAATAGCGAGTCATAGACTCCTGCTTGGGGGGCTGGGGGTGGGGGGGCGTGTGAAAGGCTCGCAGGTATTAATGACCAGCTCAGGCACGGGTCACGAGGTCGCACCTTTAGTTGAACTTCTGCTGTAGTCGAGAGGAACCGTCTCTCTTACCGGTGCTGGTAGCAGTGCCAGGCCAGGAGAAGAGAGGGGGTCCTGAGATTGATCCCTTGAATGGAGATCAGGGGCGTGCTCTGGCACTGGCACTAAGGCAGGGTCAGGCACTATCAGTGGTTTCTTATGCTCGTCGGTCAGGACGGACAGAGCTTGGCACTGCTCGGTGCATGCAAGTGGCACTGGCAGGGATTTGGCATCTCCTGGAGGGAGATCTGATTGGGGCCCTGGTACTGGCACTGAGGCAGGGCCGGGCACTGGAATTGGATGGAGAATCGATCGAGGGGGGCCACTGTACATTGTACTCAGGTGGAACCTTCAGCGGGAGGGCCCAAGGACTTGGAATTCGTAACGGCCAAGGTGATGTCTGGAGTATTGCACTTGTTTGGGCATTTTGCCCATTAGGGAGAGTGGCCATAAACCTTGCACGTCATGCAAAAGGTTTGGCTGAAATCTCTTCGCACTGCTGCTGCGGGGACGCAGCTTTTCTGGGAGGGGGCCAATTTCAGCACTGGTCAGAGGAATGCCCCGTATTTTTACAATAATGGCAAGTTAGGGGCTTACCCAAGCTTCCATTCTTGGGGGAATTTCATCCTCTGAGGAGGGGCGGGGGATTTATCTTCCCCCCATGGATCCTTCCTGAGGGTGGTGAGCCTCCCACATGTCTGCTATCCGGCACAACTCGGTAAGCATTGCAGGGGCTTTTTCTACTACATGAGTGGCCAGAGCAGGAGGGGCGTAGCGCAGGAAATGCTAAAATTTAAATTTCTCAAGTACCTCAGCGGTGCTAGTGGCTCCTTTGGACTCAAGCCATTTTGCTAATGCCCACTCAGAATGGTACACCCAACCGGACCAAGTCTGGCCTGCATCTCTTGGCTGCTCTCTCCAACGCCTCCTCCACCGCTCGGTGTTAATCTTGAACACCCTGGTAACCGCGTAGCATACGGCTTCCCAATTTCCCCTGTCCTCTGCCAAAATGGCTTGGTAGGCAACAAGTGCCTTCCCTCCCTGGAATTTAGTGAGGACAAGGGAGAGTTCCGCGAGGAAGAGGGTGCGGCACTCCAGAACTCTTTCGGCCCTCGCAATCCATACTTCAGGTTCGGCCTCTGTCCATTTTGGCATGAACAAGTGAGCTTGGCTAAGGGCACTCAATCCCGCCGCAGGAGGGGGCGTGGCATTCTGCCGTTCTACCATCTGGAGGGAATGGGCACGCTGTCTCTCTCGCTCCTCTCTCTCCATCTCTTTTTCTTGCCTCTCCATCTCCTCTGTTTGCGCCTAGGCGATTCTTTCTTTCTCCCTCTCTTGCCATTCTAACTCCTCTCTTTTCTCCTAGGCGATTCTTTCTTTCCCCCTCCCTGCTATTCTAACTCCTCTCTTTACGCCTGGGTGATTCTTTCTTTCTCCTTCTCTTGCCGTTCTAACTCCTCTCTTTTCTCCTAGGCGATTCTTTCTTTCCCCCTCCCTTGCCATTCTAACTCCTCTCTTTTCTCCTGGGCGATTCTCTCTTTCTCCCTCTCTTGCCGTTCTAACTCCTCTCTTTTCTCCTGGGCAATTCTTTCTTTCTCCTTCTCTTTCCGTTCTTTCTCCCTCTCTTGCCGTTCTAACTCCTCGCTCTTTGCTTTCTCTTGCCTTTCGGCTTCTCTTTCTCCCCTTGGCATTGTCCACTCTCTCTTGAACCCATTCCCTCAGTGCTTGTCCCGATAGTCCCATGTCCTTTCCAACGGACATGTAGAATTTGAAGTCCTCATTTTGTTGGGTTCTGGCAGTAGCCATCTTCAAATAATGGTTATATGGACTGGACCTGCTAGCGAATCAAACATGTGTGAGAAAACTCAGGTTTTTTGAAAAGACTCAGTTGCAAGAATCTGAAACACTCAATTGTTCAGACTAAATGAGAATGGATCTGTCTGAATAAGACAATTGATCAGCAAGTCTGAGGAAACTTTGTTAAAATTTAATATGTCTGAGTAAGATGTGGTTGTTCATGGTGAACGAATTTTAATATGTGTCTCGGAAGACGAAACTGGATTTTATGTCACGCTCAGGCTGTAGCGTGAAATTAAGGCGTTGTTCTAATGAACTGGAATGATCAGTCCCGTAAGGGCTTGGATGTGTGAAATGCACTAATAAAAGGTCTCAAGAGGACTTGGATTTTGGTTTTCCTGTAGAAATTTGAAATTCTTGCCTTGTAGAATTTAGTGGAGTCTCATAAGACTTGGAATTTAGTTTGCCCGTAGGACTTGGAAATTCTCTCCTTGTACGGCGTAGAATTTAGTGGAGTCTCATAAGACTTGGAACTTGGTTTGCCCGTAGGGCTTGGGAATTCTTGCCTCATGAGACGTAGAATTTTTAGTGGAGTCTCTTAAGACTTGAATTGGGATCCGTCCCTTAGGACTGAAAAATTGGGTTGGACTCGTAACACTTGAAAATAGGATTTGTCCCATAGGACTTGGAAGTTACTAACGGGACAAAGGCTCCCCCCCAAAAAAAAAAAATTTGCTGAGAATGAAGCTACATGGTGAGGGAGGGGGGGGGGGTGTCGTCGAATGCTCACCGGAGTTATTTTTAGACTCTGTGTGAATGAACCCGTCTATTTATAGACCGTCTGGGACTCTGGGCAATTTCGCGGGATGAGTGGATAACAGTAAAAATGACCTCGTAATTTCCCTAGAAGCAGAGTTCAAATTTCGCTTTCCTAACACCTAATTCGAGTTTTACCTAAACTGAGAGAGTATTTCAGCAATGCAAGCTGATCTTATCCCATGGGGAGTTCGTCCCCGCCTAAATAAACTCGCTATTCCGAAATGCAAAGTAAAATTTAACACAGAGGAATTTCTTTTGCACTATTCCTCAAAAAAAAAAAAATATGGCAAAGATTTTAACACAGAGGAATTTCGCACTATTCCTCGAAGCAAAGAATGGTTAGCACTGGCTATTTCCTAACTACCTATCCTGAAAGGCATGCATTAACAAATCTAATGAGGGTGTTCTCTTCTCTCAGTGAATACATGCGTCCCTATTCCTAATTCCTAGGAACAGTCACGACTGTAAATAAAAATTTTGCTAAGATAAACACATTACTTACGTGGAACTCTCTTGGTCTGTGTTCTTGGTACCAGGTTCAGAATTTGTCTTGCACCCGGCTTAGCTTTGCTAATCGGTGATTTGGCGAGTTGCAAATGCACAAAGCAACTATAATGGGGAAAAATGCAAGATCTATAGGAAGGTCGCCATTTTTACGAATTTGCCTGGGGTTATATTACTTTTAGAGATTTTCACAGGCTAGCAACGGAAACATTATTTAATTGGCCTTGGAATTCTGACTTGCATAAAGGGAAATCGTAAAAATCAAAGAACAAGGGATGATTTTAGGAGCTGAAGGCTCTACTTCATAAGGAAATGTTACATAAACACTTCAGATAAATTAAGGAATTATATTTACAAAAGAAAGCATTAGAAGGGAAAATGGGTAACTGAATTGTTAAAGAGCTTGCAACACCTGAAGATCCTCCTAGTGGAGTCTTGACTAAGGGCAAGGCACAGTCCAAGATGAGTCCACTGCGAATAGGTTCCTCTGAAAGAGAGATTTATACATTACACGGCAGTAAAGGAAAATATAACACAGAATATGACTCGAGTCTGCACTGAGGGTGCCAAGAGCTCAAGGAATAACTAAACACTTTACACTGGAACAAGAAACACTGCAAAAAGTACTGAACAAATGACACAAGGATGAGAAACAATACTGGCACTCGGTAACACTTCAAAAGGGCAAACGGTCGTGACTGAAAAGTCTTCACTCCCACTTTACCTTAAGGGAAACGGGTCTCTGGTGAAGGATGACGAGGGACAATCACACATGTGACATCGTGCTCAGGTTCCTGGGTAGATCCATTCGAGGATGACAGTAGTACTGGGTTCACGTAAGGAATCTGGTATGGTCATCTGGGTGGAAGGGTGGAGGGTGACCTCAGCGTCTTGTATCACTCGCCCGCGTGTATGGCTAACTGCTAACGGCCCGGCTGCATCGTGACTGACTGCCCAACTACTACTCAGTGACTATCCGAGATGTCTCCTGTCCTTCTCTTTTTAAGACCTAGGCCGAGTGTCCTGACCGAGTACAAAGATTGGTGGCCGCATGCAAAAGATGTGTCATTTGCCCAAGTGTTCAGCCATCTGGTTGCCTCTTCCTAGGTATCCTGTGAAAGGAAAGACAATTTAGCAGCTTAATCTGCCTTTAAAAGGTTGTTTTAAGCAGCTTAGTAGGGCTAAGCTGCATAAGGGAGTGGCACCCATCCTCTCATCTTTGCCCCTTTCAACCGTGCCGTCTAAATATCTGTTTCAGGTAAAGAAAGGGACAGATCGAAATGTTGATAACTTTGTTTTGGTATCCAGGTCAACTGGGATCGGGTAGGCAGCGACGCTTGTACTTTCAATAAACTAAGGGCAAATATGTGTATGTATATATGCATGTGTATATATATATATATATATATATATATATATATATATATATATATATATATAGGTGTGTGTATTTTGCATTTATTAGATGTGTTTCTGTATTATTATTATTATTATTATTATTATTATTATTATTATTATTATTATTATTGTTATTATTATTATTATTATTATTATTATTATTATTATTATTATTATTATTATTATTATTATCTAGATGATGAACCATATTTATAGGGAACAAGCCCGTGGGGCCATTGACTTGAAATTCAAGCTTCCAAAGAATATGGTATCCATTAAAAAAGAAAAAAATAACAAATTAATAAATAGATATATGAAAATATAAATTATTGAAATACAAGAGGAACTGTAATAGGGTAGTAATGCATTGCATCTTCGCTTGAATCTTTAAAGTTCCATTTGCTCGATATCCTCAAGGAGACTTCCACACCCTAAAAACTCTTATTTACTCTTGTTTTATTGGTGTTGGTGAATATTTATCGAGTATGATGGTAATTTACTGAGGGTTTTGGCCTTTTTTTTAAATTTTAAATGTGACTCAAATAAGTGGAGGTTATGATAAAGAGCAATATGTCGAAGAGAGAACAATATGTGGTGCATTTTTTGTTATAGTTAAAAGATTCCTAGTTTTCTATACATACTGTATGTATATTTGTAATTATAAATATACATACATATATGCAGCTGTGGTTCTTTTCACCAAATAGCATTTTCGTAGGAAAGACTGTTATAGCTAACAGATCATGACCACAAGGAGAGCATAAGATAACATCCGGGAGATATACTGTACGTCAAAGCCTTTGACGCGATTTTTGTTCCTGGGAAGTTAGACTTTTCCAGGAGTCTGAACGAGGTTATGCATTACGAAAATCACGAGAACCAAGTGGGTGAATAAATACTAGTTAATACATTAATTCTCTCTCTCTCTCTCTCTCTCTCTCTCTCTCTCTCTCTCTCTCTCTCTCTCTCTCTCTCTCTCTCTCTCTCTCTCTCTCTCTATATATATATATATATATATATATATATATATATATATATAAAACCATCAATGAAGGGCAGAGGACACACAGATATACAAGCTGACTTTATTCCAACGTTTCGTAATTATCGGATTAATTACATCATCAGGGCTGTTAAAATAAGATGATGTAATTAATCCGATAATTACGAAAAGTTGGAATAAAGTCAGCTTGTATATCTGTGTGTCCTCTGCCCTTCATTGATGATTTTAAGTATGAATTGACTCCTGACTCCTCACACTAATCTATATATATATATATATATATATATATATATATATATATATATATATATATATATATATATATATATATATATATATATATATATATATATGTGTGTGTGTGTGTGTGTGTGTGTGTGTGTGTGTGTGTGTGTGCCTGCGCGTGTGCGTGTGTGTGCGTGTGTGTGTGTGTGTGCGCGCGCGCGCGCGTGTATGTGTGTGTTTGTGTGTGCGTTGAGTTTGCTTCTTAGTGATACAGTAGAGTCTTTGCATGCGTTTTCTGAGATTCTTATCATTCCCGCAGTCTCGGTTAACGTATCCCTAGGACTGAATATGCATTTTCAATAATTAAGTATAGATGAAGATTAATGAGTAGCATGAATAAATATATAAATAAATGAGCCTTCAGAATTAACGAAGTGCTTCATTATTGCATAAAATGGGAAATTGATGTAAAAATCTAGATCTCAAGTAGTAAATAGAATGTTAGCGATAGTTTTTCGAAAGGATTATTCTTTGTTTTCCCTTGGATATAAGAAATTTTAATATAAATATACTAACAACTGCCTGCTAAGACTGCCCAGCACTCTCGATTTAAGAACAGCTGATTAATCGCCTGGTATATAATCACATTATTTTTTAAATATTTCACTTATCGTTAGAATTGAAATATTAATCTAGAAAAGCGCAAATAGTTTCTCAAAGTATTTTATTCTATAGAAGGGGCTTCCTTCTTCCTATAATTTTGGTGCACAAAGTTAACTATTTTTCGTTCGATTTTCATTACATTGATTGCTTTTAAACATCAAAATTGGCATGGGAAAAACAAATGGGTTCTAGTTTATCTATTTATAAAATATCTTTAGTTCAATGTGCACTTCAAATTGAATCATTTAAGCATATTTACATAGCACTTTATTTATCAGTGATTTGATCATTAGAAATAAACAGCCCTTCTCAACCAAGAAAGCCGGATACCATGTCATTTTTAAAAGTCTCACATTCATTCTAATTAATATACCCTTTATTGGTAAGGGAATTTACTTGTGCCAGACTGTGATCGCGATAAGGATTTGGTTGCAAATAACTTAGGTAGCCTTCAACAAGATGACAGTCTGTGACAGAGAATTCGAAATAACATACACACATGGAAACACTGCGCTGGTTTTTTTTTATTACACACACGCACACACACACACATTAAAATGGGAGTAATGACAGGGTTGGCTATCAGGGCTTATAGGATTTGCAGTCCCGAATTCTTAGATGAAGAGCTGGAATATCTGAGGGAGAGTTTTAGGAGATTAGGATACCCTAAGTACTGGTTGGAACTGGCATTCATTAAGGCAAGAAAAGCTTTTTTGGGGAGAGAGAAGCGATAAAAAAGGAACATTTGAAAGAAATAAAAGAGTTAGAAACAAAAATTCGGTAGAGGGAGCAGAATGTAAAGCTTGTGAAGGCATTACATGGGCGAAAGCCGGAAATTCTGCAAAGAACGAGGAATACAATATATACAAAACGTAAGGCACTACAATTAGGTGTCGGCAGTTGCCGAACACTGTTGGGAAAAAGACCAAAAAATATACTAGGAGAATATGATTTTTTTGTACAGGAACACCAACAAAACAGCCAGACTGATTGTAGAGAATGCCTTCATAACATGCGTAAACAATGTAATGGCAGGCAATATTAGAAATGGATTTGAAAACAGCCCGTTAAGAAAAATTGTATTCTCTATAACAGAAAATAAATGCAAAAACACAAGAGACGACATAGCCAAGGTCACGAGGGCAGGGCCACACAGGAGAAGGAGCATAATCAAAGGACTAAAGAAGACAGCACATGTAATTAAAAAAAAGGGGGGATTTAATCCTCTCCCCCACACACAAATAAATACAGCTGGAATAAGTGTCCGGTCATTCTACGGATATTTGACAATGAGGAATGTTAGTCCTAGAAAGCTTGGAACTTTTCCTGAATAATAAACTCCACCAGATACCATCCAGTTTTAATGAGGTTCTGTTAGTAATTATATTAATGCACAGAACAATTGTGTAAGTGATAAAGTTAATATATATACATATATATATATATATATATATATATATATATATATATATATATATATATATATATATATATATATGTGTGTGTGTGTGTGTGTGTGTGTGTGTGTGGGTGTGTGTGTGTGCATATATATATATATATATATATATATATATATATATATATATATATATATATATATACGCACACACATACACCCACACACACACACACACACACACACACACACACACACACACACATATATATATATATATATATATATATATATATATATATATATATATATATTAACTTTATCACTTACACAATTGTTCTGTGCATTAATATAATTACTAACAGAACCTCATTAAAACTGGATGGTATCTGGTGGAGATAATTATTCAGGAAAAGTTCCAAGCTTTCTAGGACAAACATTCCTCATTGTCAAATATCCGTAGAATGACCGGACACTTATTTGTGTGTGGGGGAGAGGATTAAATCCCCCCTTTTTTTTAATTACATGTGCTGTTTTCTTTAGTCCTTTGATTATGCTCCTTCTCCTGTGTGGCCCTGCCCTCGTGACCTTGGCTATGTCGTCTCTTGTGTTTTTGCATTTATTTTCTATTATAGAGTATACAATTTTTCTTAACGGGCTGTTTTCAAATCCATTTCTAATATTGCCTGCCATTACATTGTTTACGCATGTTATGAAGGCATTCTCTACAATCAGTCTGGCTGTTTTGTTGGTGTTCCTGTACAAAAAAATCATATTCTCCTAGTATATTTTTTGGTCTTTTTCCCAACATATATATATATATATATATATATATATATATATATATATATATATATATATATATATATATATATATATATATATATATATATATACATACATACATATATATATATATATATATATATATATATATATATATATACATATATATATATATATATATATATATATATATATATATATATATATATATATATATATATATATATATATATATATATATATATATTCTCACTTTAAAAATTTGTCCCTACGGTCCATTAGCCAGGAAATCAGATTTAATGGAGGCTGGAGGAGACTCCACGTTGTAGGGGGGTCGGGGTGGCGGTGAAACTATGTAGGCCTACCCCCATATCGCCTGATTTTGGGGTGACCATGCCGACATCTTAGCCCCAGCATCGTATGATTTTTGGGAGAGAGAAAGCCATTAGAGACAGAAGGGCTAGCCAGAACTTGAACTGGGCTGCTATGCTGACCCTAGCAGCCTTAGCCATAAGACCTATTTCCCTTTGAAACTTTTGCTGTCTGAAATTGCTCTTACAGATCGATCAAAGTCTTCATGCCCCACGCTGGACATCAAATGGGAGATGCATCATGCCCTGGCTACACACACACTCTACCTGCGGGACTGAAGCCGCACACAGTTAGTGTGGTCCTGTTGTCTATCACACTGGCAAGGTGTTGAAATTTCTGCGGCCAAAATTCATCTTTTGCAAGTGAGCTCCATGCACAGATATAATAAGGTACGTCTGAAGTAGCAATTGAGAGCCAGTAATCTTACTCTTCTTGTGAATTTCTCTCCATTTTCAATATTTCCGAATTTCCATTCTCGTAAAACAAAGCCGCTTTGTTCCCACAGCTTAGCACGCACATTTGCCCTCATGACTTGTTCCAAGCTCAAATAAATTAGTTTGGTGATAATAATTAGAGCACTTCCACCATAGTGTTACCATGTGCTAATTAAATCTAATTGATAAATTCATCCATTGTGCATAAGTACTCTCATGTGAGAGAAAATCATTAGATCTGAATGCTAACCTGGAATATTCTTCCACAATCCTGTTATCTGGCTCTTTGAGTGGTTTACCCCTGCCCTTGTTAACCGGATAGCCTTAGACGTTTGACTGCCATCTTGCTACATGCAAGAGTCTTCTGATATTCAGCTGTCCAGGGGCACTGGGCGCAGTCCCCCCCTTTGCAATCATGTTGCGCTGTCCAAACTTGTTCAACCAGTCTCAACAGAAGTGATTTTCATTTGCATGCCTAACTATTTCAGGGCTGTAGCCCTTCCAGGTTGTTATTAGATACGCATTGTCTCACTTTTATTACACATTGTATGTGCCTTGCTTGCTGCTCAGTCAGCCCTTTCATATTAATTTGCTGATTGCTCAGTTTGCTAATAAATTCAATTTAAAGTTATTGAATGGTTTTTAAAGGCAACCTCCACTTCTCTCTTTACTTAGATGTGATCTCAAGGTAAGTCAGCTTATTCATTACATTTATTGCATATATTCTGAGCGCTAAGTGTTGGCCCCTCAGGCAGTTGACAAAAGGATCCAGTTTCATTCTTCCAACCGAAAATATATACATATACATATACATATATTATATATGTATGTATATATATATATATATATATATATATATATATATATATATATATATATATATATATATATATATATATATATATATATATATATATATATATATATATATATATATATATATATATATATATATATATATATATATATATATATATGTTGGCCCCTCAGGCAGTTGACAAAAGGATCCAGTTTCATTCTTCCAACTGAAAATATATACATATACATATACATATACATATATTATATATGTATGTATATATATATATATATATATATATATATATATATATATATATATATATATATATATATATATATATATATATATATATATAAGATCGGCTCTGCCCTTTGATGTCGTCTGGTGTTGTTTATGAATATACTTGTCCCAGATGTAGTCTGGGAACATATGTTGGATCCACCAGGCGGCTTCTCAGGGTCAGGGCCGACTCTCATAAGGGGGTGAGCTATAGAACTGGATGCCGACTCTCCAATCCAGAGCTATCCTCCATAAGAAATCATGCCACCAAGTGCAAAACACAGATAAATTATGATGATTTCAAAGTTATTGGCCAGGCACAGAACCAACAGAAACTGCAGATACTTGAGTCTTTAAACATTAAACTACGGGTTCCCTCATTAAACACGCAAACTACCTCAATTCCATTGTTTTTGCCATAGGTCATTACTATTTGTACCTCTGATCTTTTTGTTTTGTTTTTTCTGTATATATTTTTCTTTTACTGTTAGTGTGGTTCTATCGTTTGCACTGTAAGGTGAGCGTCTTCTGCTTTTTTTTTTATAAGTATATTACTGTCTTTGTTTGTTTCTCTGTTATTGGAAAGGAAAAAAAAGAATTTTCTTAAAATTAGACAATTTTTTATTCCTTTTTTTTATTTTGGGGGTTTTGTGATTTTGTTATTTTTAATGTGCTCTTGTGTAACCATATGTGTCCGTGTGTAACGTGATTTTAAGCTTTGTGTGTATGTATTTAAGTGTGCTCTTGTGTATGTAATTTTTAACAGCCTTTATAGATTTTTAGTGACTAATGTTTTAACGTAATTCAGTTTTAGCCGTTCAGTACTTTTATTAATTTATTTAATTTTCCATAGAATTCCCTGATGATGTGATTATGAATCACGAAACGTAGGAAACAATAAAGGAAGTGTGAATCTCCAGAGTATTCCTGCCCTTGACTACAATTTGTATATATATATATATATATATATATATATATATATATATATATATATATATATATATATATATATGTGTGTGTGTGTGTGTGTGTGTGTGTGTGTGTGTGTGTGTCTGTGTGTGTGTATGTGTGTGTATATATATATATATATATATATATATATATATATATATATATATATATATATATGCGTGTGTGTGTGTGTACTTACATATATATGTATGTATATAATATATGTGTATACGTAAATGCAAAATGATTCAAGTAGAGATTTATATATACAAGTTGTGGTTTACTATGTAACATTTGAGTTAATAACTAAGTATATCGTTACCTTCATCAGTGTATATATGACAGAATGCTATATTATTTATAGAATTACATTCGTTATTTCAGTCGCATGAAGATTTTCAGTTTCCATGAATCAGACTCTCTCAACCTATCCTAAAATGCAGGAATGAATGCATAAAGAAATTGTCAAGATTTTGGGTGATGAGTTAGAAATTTTCTCTAACTCTTTATGGGCCACTGCCTTACGTTCAAAAACCAGGATGTCAATTTAAAAATAAAACATAAAGACATTCATATAATTATGCAAATATACTTCATATGTCCATGTACAAATATATATTAATCAAGTACAATAAGAATGATAAGCTACTAATTATAATTGGGCAGAGCAATATATTTAGTCAGAATGATTAAAGATGACAAGTCGCTTGGAGCCAACATAAAGCAAAGCTGCCACACAAAATCAGCAATAGGCAGCATCGGCACTTTCACGCAGTTCAGTCGGCAAAGTGACGTGTTGCCTAGGAACCCACCGCGGGCATAGTAATAAAACGGCCAACAACAAGCAGGAAACTATCAGTACTCGTCACGTACAGCGGAGTGATCGTCAGGTGGAATATGGTGTATCAAAGAAAGGGATTCTACAAATACATATATTAACACTTATTTAGAATCCACGAAAACTCACTAACCGTACTTCCAGAATAGTGAGCGGACAATACATAACGTATAAAACAGTTTAAGTACAAAATACACAACAGCATGCGTACATAACATTAAAATAATTAACATTAAGGTAAACAATATTTAAAGAAAACATTCAACTCACAAGTTGGTCAGTGGAGGTCTGCACTGGTAGTTAACAATGGGAGTTTTACATTTTCAAGCATCGCCTGCAAGACAAGAGGAAACGAAACTACAAAAGGATATTAAAGCGCCTGAGCACATGTGCTCCTTCTATTGCTAAGTTTATTTATAAAAAGGAAAT
Source organism: Macrobrachium rosenbergii (assembly GCA_039081455.1). Taxonomy (NCBI): domain Eukaryota; kingdom Metazoa; phylum Arthropoda; class Malacostraca; order Decapoda; family Palaemonidae; genus Macrobrachium; species Macrobrachium rosenbergii. Next base: position 67,195,456 of record JANJGK010000008.1, read on the forward strand.
TACAGACATAACTCATGACAATTAAGCACAACTGTAGAACAGCTGGTTAAAACGATGCGTGGTCACCGTTCGGAGTGCCAAATAAAATCGAAGGAAAAACTTGACGTGCCGAAATTCATTACACTGACACAGAAATGCCAATTCGCTTTACGGATATCGCAGCCGATTCTAAAGGATAGGGAGTCAATATCGAGCTAACGCCAACAGGGAATGAGGAATTTTATTGGAACAAAGTTCTATATCTGACAAATGCGGAGCATATAAACCAGAGAGGTCATCCAATTGATTTTTTCTATTAAATCCAGTTCTCGTATTCAAGAAGTAAACTATTGCAAGTTTTTGATAACATTCAATGCGTTTTTTAAAGCGTACTTCGTTTTAATCAAATGGTATAAGCAAGAAGGCACTGATACTAATAAAAAAAAAAGATAAAAGTCAACAAAAGGGATTTGTTATGAAGGATGAGAAGTGTTCCAAAGACACTCCCTCCTCTCCTCTCCTCTTTTAAACGGTCATTTCAGTAAATACACTAAAGATGAATACGTATCCTTCAGCTGCTTCTGCTGTCTTCTTTGTTTCCTTAAGTCGCTTATGACGAAAATTCATTTATGACTGAAAGATACGGAAATGTTAATAAATTTATTTTCAATTTTATTCTTCATAATGAAGGCTAAACGCCGTTTTTTTTGTCTTTCGTTTCTCCTTTTATTGAGTTTGGCAAAAGAGAATTATCTAAGTTATACAAAGGTTATCCCGGTTTATTAATTGGTTGAAAACATCAACATGGATACAAAGGACTCCCGTGCTCCTGTCATTCTGCACTAGAACGACAATCTCTCTTTCGCGAAAGACCACTGCATTCTTTTCAATAAGAAGAGCTCCATTTACATCTTTATTAATACAAAGAAATGATAATTCCTATGTTTCTCCTAATTTCTGTTATTCTGTATCGGACGTCTATAAAAGTTTATCTTTTTTCCACATCTGCAAATACAATATTCTTCTATTTCCTTAACCCAAATATCACATTTCATGATCGCATCTTATACTTCATTTTTTTCCCCTCTGAATGAGCTAAATTCGTTCAAGACTACTCTACTTCTGTATTACTACCTTTCAATTTGGCATTAAACTCTTCATCATTTCATTATAAATTCTACATCGTTAAAAAGACCTCGTCCGTTTATATACAAAAACACAGACACACACACACACACACACACATAATATATATATATATATATATATATATATATATATATATATATATATATATATGTGTGTGTGTGTGTGTGTGTGTGTGTGTGTGTGTGCGTGACACACACACACACACACGCACACACACACACACACACACACACACACACACACACACACACATATATATATATATATATATATATATATATATATATATATATATATATATATATATATGTGTGTGTGTGTGTGTGTCTGTGTGTGTGTGTGAGTGTGTGTGTGCATGTATGTATGTATATATATATATATATAATTATGCCCTAAAACGAAGGTCAGATAGGGCCATAATCTCTTTCTACATCTGTTTTAGGAACAATGTCATATCATCTTATGTCTCTAAGATTCTCCGGTATCAATGGCTAGCACTGGGTCAGCACATTCTTTCTCTCTCGTCGACTCCTCTCACTGTGTCTATCCTTAAACGAAGGCCTACTGGAATAAAACACAGAGATACAAAACTAGACTTTATTTGCAAATTTAACGCAAGTATTTCAGCAAAAGCTACAGTCATGAAATGGAGTGTGCCACACCCTGCAAATTTATCCAAAATAATTTATTTGACAGAAACTAACATAACTAGATTGCAAGAACTGGATTAAAATGTTTGACAAAATCTGACATAACCAGATTGCAAGAAATAGGAAATGGATTAAAATGCTATATTAAATTTCCCCAAAGACCACTTATAATATAGTCATATTCTGTAACTTGCAAATGTCAAAAAAGGTTAAAGTCTAGTACATTTCCAATGAGTACATTTCCGTCCTCTTACCCAGCGAAACATCTGAAGAAATCAAATAAATTCTTCATTAATTACCAAAGCATAGAAATACAGATATGGGAATTCCCCAGAAGTTATTCAACCATAAATGCTTGGACAAAATAAATATTCTAGAAATGGAGAAAAACAATCTACAGTTTAGGAAATTGTTCACAGTCTTGAATAACAAAGCACTAATTACAAGTCTCTCTCTACTTGAGACTTTTAATTAGGTTAAATGTTGGTCTTCTAATGGTTCCCTTTTCCCACACCTAATCCCTTCACACCTTTGGACCCCGTCCAAAGACACACACAAATGCAATTTGGAAGCCATTCTAAAGACTTCTTAATGCTATCCTGAACCCTAACAGCAGTGGCATTAAGTTCGGTTAGCCAACCCCGTAACGGATTTGACAGATTCCGTCTGGTTTCCATCTCACCCAAAAAACTCCTAAGTGACTGAACTTTTTCCTGGAATGCTTCAACCCCAGACCATGACGAACATAATTCCTCAAACTCTACACTCAAAGATATTGAGTCAGACGACAGTCTTCTTCTACAATAACATCCGGGCCTAATCTCACTGCGGAAGTAGCCCATGCCACGACCCCCAAAGTCATGACCAGACAAAACTTCAGCATCTAAAAAAAACAAAAGAAAGAACCTATATGTTACCAAATCTCAAAATGGGAAATAGAAAAAAAAAAAAATCCACGCTCCATAACCCTGTGGAATATTGCACCTAATTTAACTAAGTATTGCAACACACAAAAAGAATGAACCCAGACAATTAAAGATTTGCATAATTCTAAGATTCCCATTAACCTGTGTTTTTTTTTTTTTATTTTAGATATATATGTCAACCGAGACACTCCCGCATTCTCATCTGGAACAAAAAATCTATTCCCCTTCTTTACTTCTACAACCCAAAAAGTGCCTTCAAATTTAGGACCTAGCTTATAGTTCAACTGATTCCTGACATTTATTTTCACAAAAAACCCTATCTCCCACAGCAACTTTGACTCTGTCCAGCTTTGCATTGCTCCTATTCACCATATCCCGCGTTCTCATTTCAAGATTTTTAGCAAGACGCACATATCTATCTTTTACCGTGGAGACAAGTGCCCTTACAGTATCATCCCCTAAAGGAATAGGCAACAAATCGAATGTGCCCAGCGCTGGGCAAGCAAACAGTGCTTCATTGGGAGGCATTCCCATGTTATCACTAACCGTGGAATTGATGCTATGCTGCACCTGTGGAATATATCGATCCCAATTTACATCATTGCCCCCTACAGTCAACCTGAGAGCCTCAATTACCTTCCTATTTGACCGCTCACATAGCCCATTAGCTTCTGGTCTATAGGGAATAATAGTGACTTTCCAAATGCCCATTACATCCGCAAAACACTCCAACGTCTTGTTCACAAAGTCTCTCCCATTATCTGTAATCAGCACCTCAGGAACCCCGTAACGACAAATGTATCCTTTAAAGAATGTGACTGCCACCTCCTCTGCTCCTTTATGCTTCAAAAGAAAATTCTCTACGAACCTAGTTAATTCGTCAACAGCCACCAATAGGTGCCTATGGCCATAGCTAGATTCACAGAAATTGGACAGTGGGTCCATATGGACCCTTGAAAAAGGTTTGCTGGGAATAGGAAATGAAGCCAATTTACAAGAAACGACCCTCGATGGCTTACACACATAACAAACTGAACAACCTCTTACAAAGTCTTCTACTGACGTGAGTATATTCTTCCAAAAGAATTATCCCCATATATTCTGATACGTCTTCTCAATACCTAAATGCTGCCACCAACTATTATGCCCTAAAACCAAGGTCAGATAGGGTCATAATCTCTTTCTACATTTGTTTTAAGAACAATGTCATATCATCTTATGTCTCTAAGATTCTTCGGTAGCAATGGTCAGCATTGGGTCAGCACATTCTTTCTCTCTCATCAACTCCTCTCACTGTATCTATCCTTAAATGAAGGCCTACTGGAATAAAACACGAGGATACAAAATTAGACTTTGTTTGCAAATTTAACAAAAGTATATCAGCAAAAGCTATGGTTATGTAATGAGTGTCC